>JAOQMQ010000005.1:23282932-23295289 GCA_027563845.1 Erythroxylum subrotundum | reverse complement strand
CACTGTTTGTGCCATATTAGCTTAGTCTAGGATTTGTAATTGTATTGTCTCTAAAAAACTTCTTACAAGACTTGTTTGTGAAAAACCTATTATTGGTGTGTTTTCAAATGATTATGTCCTCTTCATCATTCAAGTGAGTTCCAATAATTCAGTGATGATAAGAGTTTGCAATAGAGTAGAGATTGAAAAGTTGTTTGTCAACTAAAGTCTCTCTAACAGTTAAATTCAACCTGATGATTGGCTTCAGAATTTTCATCTCCTATAAGCAATGTAGAGCACCACATGATAACCAATTGTTAGATTAGAATTTAGATAAATTGCCATCTCCAATCAGGTGAATAAACTCCTTAGTGAGCTTTTGGTTTTTAGTATTGGTTTTAGAGTAGAAACTACAAAGGTGTTGATGTCAAAACCCCATATGCCACTAGTTTTTTTTGTCAACTTTATGCACCCATTTATACCATAGAGTCTGCTTGTCTGTCATGGGTCTCCATAATCTCTTTGCTATGATAACAGTGTTCATTAGTATGAGAGATTATTCCAAGCCCTCTATTGTTATTAGGCATACACACTTCTTACTATTGCATCTAGACCCTTCTGAACTCTAAATTATTGCCACTCTAGAGAAATTTGTTACAAGTAATCTCAATCATCTTAATGATCTTGGGAAAGGAGACATGGGCAGCCCATAACATATTGACAGAATTGATGATAGAGTTGATTAGTTGAGTCCTCCCAGCCACGAGTCTTCGCGCTCCAAGACAAAAGTCTGTTGTTGATTTTGTCCACAAGAATGTTGAAATCTCTAGTGGATAAGTTGGAAGTGGAAATGGTTTTGTACTAGTAAACTTGGATAAGAAGAAACTACTCTTTGAAAAATTAATCTTCGAACTCTCGAGTCTTTTAAAAATCTTCGAGGCTTTAATGAGCTCAAGAACAAAAACCTAATCAATTTTGGATTAAAAATTTAGATTATTTGCAAAACAAAGATTAGTGATCCTCAACTTCTTGCATCTAGAATGAAATTTGAAATGTCTAGTTTTTTCTACAATTCTACTAAGTCTTATTGAACACCACCATTACTATAGCAAAGAGATGAGGTGAAATTGGATCACCTTGGTGAATCCTTTTGCAACTCTTAAAAGGCTTACAAGGCTGTCCATTTACCATGACTTTGAAGGGCGAAGTAAAAATGCACTGCGAGATCCATTGTAAAAATATATTGGGGAATTCCAAAGCATGTAAAGTGTTTAAAATGAAATTCTGATCCATTCTATTATGGGCTTTTTTGACTTTACTTTTAGCAGGCAATTCTTACTACATTTTTTAGCCCAAGTTCTGACTAATTCTTAAATAGCAATATGTTATCCCCCCTGATCCTACATGGAATGTAAGCCTCTTGTGATATATCAATGTATTTGTGGAGAACCAATTTCAGTCTTTGAGCCAAGATCTATGCAATAATTTTGTACACAGTGTTGCAACAAGAGAGGTCGATAATTAGAGAAAGAAGACAACTCACTAGTCTTAGGAATGAGAGTTATGAAGGTGATGTTAATCTCTGACAAAAGACTTCCTTTGTTAAAGAATTCAAGAACAACATTGTTAACTAAATGTTTAGTGAGATTCCAGGACTTGTAGAAGAAGTAGGGGTTAAAGATGTCAGGTCCATGAGCTCAAAGAACTCTCAATGTTTTGTATAGTGATAGGTTTGTGAAGAGAATCATCTTCCTGTGGAGTTATGCACTCTCATGATTTCTTTCAATAGTGTGCAAGAGGAATTAGCATTTGTAGGAGCACGTTGCAACAATGAGGATTGAGTATCTAGATCTTAATTATTGTGTTGTAGGGAGAATCTTGTTGTTACTCTTGGAAAACACAACTCTATGAAAATAGGCAGTGTTTTTGTCATCAAATTTCATCCATTGCAATCTTGATCTTTATCTTATGAGTGAGTGATCAAATAAGAGAGCCCTAGCAAAATGTTACATAGCTATCCTTTCCTCGATTAGAAGAGATTGCGAAGAGGGTTTCACTTGAAGCTTAATCTGGATATTTTCTGAAGCATCTCTAGCAGTCTTGAGAAGATGAGTATTTCTTACATTGGACTAATAAAGGATCTTTAATTTCTGCTTTAAGAGCCCAATTTTCTTGTAATATATATATTGATGAGAACCCTAATGTTAGTGTTCAAGGCATTCAAAATACATCCATCAAATTCTGGTAAATCAGTAAGGAAGTTATTAAATCTAAATGGGTGTAAAGAGTTGATAGCAGACAAATGAATCACAATGGAAGAGTGATTTGAAAGGCTACAATTTATGAATTAGGATAAGCTGTTTGGAAAAGTAGAGAACCAAGCATAATCCCTTCAACACTTGTCAATCTTTTCCTTAATCAAATTAACTCCACTTTGCTTATTGCACCAAGTGTAAAAGCATCCATCAGATGGAATGTTAGTAAGCTGAATATTAGCTAGACATGTCTTAGATCTAAGTATGGATTGCCAATTGATCTAATATCATATGCTTCATTTTGCTAAGGAAAGCATTAAAGTCCCCAGCTATAATCCAAGGGAGGGAAGAATTGTTAGCCACATTTTTGAGTTGATTATAAAGAAATGTTCTCTAATATGCACTGTTGTGAGCATAAATGAAAGAAACAAAAATTAAATTTTTCCGAATCTTTGAGCACCATTTTAGATGCATTTACTGATGAGATGAGAATTTAGAATAGACATCAATAGCAGATGAAACATATAGCACCACAATTATGCCATTAGTGTGATGAGCATGATTAGATATTTGGTTGCAAAACATTAGGAAAGTTACAATGAACTCCTTCATACAAGTTTCCAAAAGATTAGCAATTAGTGCTTTATTATGAGTTTGTTAACTCTTAACCAAAAGCTTCATTGGCCCCCTAATGTTCCATGCTATTATAATCATGATTTTAACTCCACTTTTGGAGTTTATTTTTTCCCTATTGTATCTCCTTCTAATGACAGGCTCAAGCTCCTGCTGTTGTAACTTTGTTTGATCTATTTGTTTGCCTAGAGTTTCACACTCCTCTTTAGTTGTATCATTTGTACAAGAAATGAGATCTTTATGCATAGGCTCATTAAGAATTCTTGCTATAGTCTCTGAATTACCAGTTTCATTGTCAAGTGTGGTAGTTGTAACTTGCATTGCATCAATATTGATTAGTTCCATTACTTCTTGATACTCACTAGTTTTAAAAAACTTTCTAGTTGGTTTCCATATTTTAGAAGTAGGCTGTGGTTTCCATGTATAAAAAATCTTGATTTGATTCTCAAATGGCTCCATATTCTCATCTAATTAAATTATAGGAATGGTTTCAGGAAGATTAAACATAGATGTAACAAGCACACAAATTATGGCAAATTGGATCCTCTTTACTTCAGCTTTTGCTTGATCCATGCATATTGGTTTTCTAATAAAGCTTGCAATGTGACTTAAATGAGTTGTCATCCAATACTCCAAGGGAACTCCGTGTATGCAGACCCAAATTGGTATATGTTCCAACTGTATATCATCCATCTTCATTCTAGGCCTCCAAGTTTGTAGTAGAAGAAGTTGATTGCTGACATTCCATGGACTTGCTTGCAATACTTTCTTAACATCTTCAGCATTCAAGAATCTGAATAAAAACACATCCTCACTATTAATGAGTACATTTAGAAGTCCATAAACATTCCAGTTATGCATTGCCCACTATTTCATCACTGGAAAAGCCACCCTCTCTTGCCCAAGAAAAAGCCAAGAAGTGTGGAATTCCATTTGCTAGCTCTAGCTTTCAGTACATCCAAAGGAGAGGACACAATTCTTGTTTCGGAGGAAGCATTGGGAGGGAAAAAATTTTCGTTTGAGTTCAGGTGAAGCATCTCCAACAATTTGAACCTAAGTCTTCTTGACAGGGAAAGTGTCAACGGACGCATTAGAGGAAGCTGGGATAATGTTAGGAGAAGAAGAATTTGAAGGTTGAGAGGTTGAAATTAAGGGCAGGAAGTTAAGATCATTCATGGAGGGAAGTTAATGATTGATGGACAAAGAGTGGGAAAGGGGATTAAAAGGAAACATAGCTGAAAGACAAGCACAATAAAGCAAACCAAAATTCAAAAGAAGATATATCAGAAGTTTGAAAGGAGCTTGAGGAAAAGGAAGTAAAAGCAGTTGGACATGGTGAACTGAGTATCTAGGAGAAGGACAAGATTACCAAGAGCTATGGTGAGTGAAGAAGATTGAACAGTGAAGAAACCAGAAGCGTGAACATGCTGGATAATTACTGTTCACGTCATTATCGATTAATTATAATTAATATACAGTTGCTCACATGTTTCAATTGCCAAATGTTCTCACGATGGTTCACTCTCCAGACGCTCTTGCTCTCGCTCTCAAGAAATTTCTAATAATTGCCTTAGAAACTAATGATAATGTTATTGCTTAAATTTTTTTTACTTAATACTAAGACGAGTTAATACAGATTCTCTTTAATTATAATTTACTTGATTAAAAAGAATATATGAATGGTGTAAATTAATGTACCATCTTTTCGATTTTGCTAATTACAAGGATCTTTTGTTACTAAGATTTATGTTTTCCAAAGCCAAGCCACCAAGATTGTTTCATATACAAAGGGACTAATATGGTGATTGATTGATTAAGATTGTTCATAGCATGAATGAATTTATATCAGTGCTTAGGAAATTAGGACAAAAAGATGGTTAGTTATTGATCAAACCTTTAAACTATTAATTATTGTTTTGCAATTAGGATTTGTGTCGTTAGTTTAGTTTAGTTTTAATTTAATTCCAATCATTAAATTGAAATAATTCATATTATTTAGTTATTTAAGTTCATTATTACGCTCAATGATATCATGCAATATAGTAGAGCTAAATTGCTTCTATTGTAAGGGGCTTTATAGCTCTAGATTCAACAAAACCTAATATTAAGTATGTGTATCAAATATTCAAATATTTTACATGTTTAATGAAAATAATCTTCTTTAATATTTAGCAATTTTTGGGCTAAAAAAGGAGGGAGAAGGAAATGAAAATAAAAGAAAAACATAGAAAAACAAGACAATAAGCACATAAAAATAAAGAGGGAGAGAGAAAGAGAGAGAGAGAGAGCGCATGAGGAATAAACGATAAAACAAGGTATGGTCCTGGAGCGATAAGGATATGCAAAGAAAAAAAATAAAAGCAAAAATGAAGGACGTGGACGAGTGGAAAAACAAACAAAAGAGAATGACAAAAGAAGAACTGAACGACAACAGAAAGAACCAGTTTTGGAATTGGTTGTGTATGGAAAATAGTTGGCTATAGATCACAAAACGACGGTTTCAGTCCCTTTGAAGGTTTCTTTCCATTTCAGCTATTTGTTTCTTACCATGTTGCATTTCTTGCGCTAGGAAGTCCACAATATTAGTATCAAATTAGTTCATTCACATGCAACGCTATGCCTTTGAGCTTTCAAGGTCATCATCATCTGGGGTTTGGTTATTGCTGTTGGTGCTATATTATTGGTAATAAGCATCATGAACTCTTTTGTGTATTACTAAAGTAAGTGGGTGTTATAGTTCATAATTCTTTTTATTTCGGATGCTTATTAATCTATGGTGCTCATTGTCTTGTATATAGGTAGGGGTTTTTTGAATAATGTCTTCTTGACTATTTTCCCCCCTAAACAATCTTAAATTGAATGCAATTGTTCAGTTATAAGACATAAATACAACTAATCGATTAGTTGTAGTTTAGTGATATAATTAATTAAATGTATTCTTTTTCTTTTACATATTCAAATACATAAGATAAAGTCCACGAGACAAATGTAAATTACAAATCAAATTGTAATGAGATTATAATTACGAGATTCATATTATATTTATGTATTATTACTAAATGATTCTTAGTCATTGTTCTGTTAAGACTAGACATTAGGAGCGTGAAAAATTGGCATATGTTATGTTTCTTTCTTATAAAGGAGGTAGTTAATCTCTTAAATTAAAGTATAGAGATCCTTAAATAAGTATGTGGGTGCTTATTTGAGAACAAGTTCATTGAATTAATCCCATACGAGAATTTCATTTGAAACATTACTTGTATTTTTATATAAATTCTGATTGCGATAATTTTATAAGTGATCTTTTGACTTGAGATTACTAAATTATCTTATATAAGAATTTCTATGTTTTAATACTACTTATGTCCTATTATAGTCAAAGGTAGCTTAGTCTGTAGTCATTAGATATATAATAAACTATATGGAGGTAGTTGAGTGATTAATATATAATTTTTATCACCTTAAAGTATTTAGAGAGAATGTATTGTTATTCTTGATTATTAGTGATTTGGGAAATCCTTGGCCATACTAAAATGACAATTTAAAAATAGGTTTCAAATGTCATTAAGTAAATGGACTCAAGTAGAGTAGACATTGATTTCATAATCTATGTTTAATTTAAACATTGTATGATGAAATGATTGAATTATACAAAAAAAACTTACACAAAAGGTTAGTTAAAATCACTTTTAACATTCTTAAATATTTAGACAACTATAATGTGTTGCTATACATAATTTAAGGTTATAATTTAAGGAGTCTAATTTATCGAATCTTGAACACAATTTAAGGTTATAATTTATATCCATTGCTAATCTATTTGAGAATTTGATGGGTCACACACAAAAAGCAAGTTGAAGAGAGAATATATTTTAATCAAGTTAGACTTGATTGTAAAATTTGAGAAACTTTATGAATAAATATGATATACGTTGGAATCCAACCATGATCAAATCACGGACGCAGTGGAAAATAAAATTTTTTACAGATTTCAATCGGATCTCGATAGTTGTATAACTTGAATAAAAACACGAATTGCAAAATATGAATCATACCTTATTTACATTTCTTGTTGAAGTCTTTTGACAAGTTCTTCATCGTGTCAACCACGAGCTGTTCAATCGTCCAGCCTCTAACGGTATCCACCAAAGCAAATTTCTCATCTTTTGGGAGGAAGAATAAGAAGTACTAGCTTCTTTGTTTATTCTTCCTTTAAAAAAATTATTATGAATTTTTTTTTGGTTTCATTAAAATTAAATTAATTTTAATAAAATCAAATATTTCATATTTGATCCCTAAAGTTTCTCAAACTTTATAATTAAGTCTAACTTAATTATATTGGTTTTTCTTTCACAAATTGCTCATTGATATGTTACCCATTAGGTTCTTAATATATTGACAATGATTATAAATTATAATTCTAATTCACAATTAGAATCAAATAAATTAAAACTCCTTTTAATTTATCTTTAGTTCTCCAATTAAACAATTTATAACCATAAATCAAGATTGACGTCTACCAACATGTCATGACTACCCAAATATCAGGAATGCCAAAGTGGTTGACTTAACCTTTCGATGCATGATTATGATGTATAATTTAATCTTTTCATCATCCAATATTCCAATTGGACAGAGTTTGGATATAGTGTCCACTCTTTTGGTCCAATCACATTTGTTCTTGCTAATTAGTAATTGATTTATAATTAAAATTTGAAAACCTTTTTCAAATGTCAATTCACTCTGGCCAGAGAATTCCATAAATCACTACTAATCAAGAACGACAGAATATTCTCTCTAATTACTTTAGAGTAGCGAATCATGTATTGATTTACTCAACTATCTCCGTATAGTTCATACTATAGTCAAGTACAACCAACTGAATTATCCTATGAAAGTTCATAAGTAGTATCAAAACACAATAATTCCCACATGAGATACCTTGGTAATCTTAAGTCTAAGGATTAATTATACAACTATCATTATGAGAAAATCCACAGACATATAAGTAATATTCCATTTGGGATTCTCATAGTTAGGTCAGTTTAGTGACCTATTCTCTAATAGTCACCCACACTTTAGTTTAAGTATCTTCATACTTTAATTTATGAGATCAATTACTTTATTCATAAGAAAGAAACATAATGTGTGTCAGTTTTACCATTTCAACAATATCCCATTTTGATAAAACTGAAACTAGGAACATTTAAGAATAATGCGTTAATGTAAATTGAATCTTATAATTATGATCTCATCATAATTTCAATTACACAGTAATTATTTCAGGGATTTTATCTTCAGTATTATAATATCAAATATAATTAACTTAATACAAAAGATAAAGAATACCCTTTTCATTAATAAATAATAATGTCATACATCAAATTGCTCCAAATGATTTACTACAAGGGCAAAAACTAATAATCTCTCACTTGCACTAAAGCCAATCACTTATGTATCTAATACCATATCCATTCATATATTGATCATGTCTCTTTTGAGACAGTGGTTTAGTGAGAGGATCGACAAGATTCTCTTCAGTGGGAAGTCGCTTTAATACTATGTCTTTTCCTTCCACTATCTCCCTGATTAAGTGAAACTTCTTGAATACATGTTTGGACCGTTGATGAGATGTTGGTTCCTTTGCCTGTACGATAGCACCGTTGTTGTCACAGTGTAATACTATAGGCTCAAAAATGCTAGGAACCACTCCAAGTTTAGTAATGACTTCTTAATCTAAACTGTTTCCTTTGCTACCTTTAACACTAAAATATACTCCGCCTCGATCCTTGAATCTGCAATGGTTGGTTGTTTGGAACTCTTCCAACTTACTGTACCACCATTAATTGTGAAGACATACCCTGACTATGATCTGCTATCATCGAGATCTAACTAGAAACTAGCATTTGAATATCTTTGAACTCTCAATTCAACTCCTCCATATACCAAGAAAATATCTTTAGTTCTTCTCAAGTACTTTAAGATTTTTTCACAACTGTCAAGTGACCCTCACCTGGATTGGCTTGAAACTTGCTCGTTATGCTCAAAGAATATGAGACATCTAGTCTAGTACATAGCATCATATACATGATTAATCTAATTGCCGAAGCATATGGAATACATTCCATTTTATCTTTCTCCGCTAACAATCACTCTCTACTTAGGCATAGAGTTAAAATTCAATGGCTAAATGAGGGGGAAACAAACTCTAAATTCTATTACATTGATTTCATCTATTGCAAATATAGGAATAAGATCTCACCACTTATTAAGGATGGTGTTATTTACATTAAGCAATCTAAGCTTAAAGGCTTAGTATTTATTTGCTTTAAAAAGTTTCTAGGATCTAAACAATTATAATCATCAAATCTACATATATTAAAACAATTCATTCCTTTATTCATCAGCTCCTCAAAACAAACTTCCCTCATCTATCCTTTTAATGAATTCGATGTGAAGAATGCTTTGTTATCCCTTGTTTATGAGAGCCCCGGGTTCGGATAACTTTAATGCGTTATTCTTTCAAAGAACCTAGCACTTAACTGGTGACATCCTTATAAAATTTGTCTTAAAATTCTTAGGGAAATCAATAAAACATATGTGGCTCTCATCCTGGAGAAGATGATATGAAATTCTATATGTTAATTCATGCCCATCTCATGCTACAATGTCGCTTGCAAGATCATCTTCAAAATGTTAGATAATAGGCTCAAAATTTTTCTAGATTCTTTTATAAATATAAATCAAGGAACTTTAATTACAAGGAGAAACATATAGGATAATTTTCTTCTTGCATATGGAGTTTTTAAGAGCTACAAATAGAAAAATGCATTGGAGAGATGTTCATTGAAAGTTGAATTCACAAAAGTTTTAGATACAAATAGGTGGTCCTTTATATTGGATGCCTTTAGTGATCTTAGATTTCTTGATGATTTTATCACTTGGATAAAGGGATTTATATGTGCAACCTCCCTTTCCATCTTAATTGAAGGAGACCTTACACCAACATTAAATGGAAAAAATGGCATTAGGTAAGAAGACCCACAGTCTCCTTATTGTTTGCAATTTATTTAAAGGTGCTTATTAGAATCACAATTTTAAGTATCAACCAATTTATAAGTCTCTAATTTCACTACAAATGTAAGAAACTTAATGTCTTCAACTTAGATTTTATATATGACCTATTTCTCTTTAGTGGTGTAGATTAAGCTTCAGTTATAGTACTTAAAGAATCCCTAAACCTATTCACTTCACTCTCTAGATTTTATTTAATTCTACATAAGAACTTTATTTATGTTTCTACAGATTCAATTCATTGGAAATATCTTCTATCAATCATATTAGGCTTAAGTAAGTAAAAGTTGCCTTTCAAATACCTGGGGATTATAATCTCGAATAAAAGGATAAGCTACAAGGATTATCAGCCTTTATTTGATGTTTTTAGAAGGAAAATCAACCATTGGAGCAACTCTTTTCTCTATTGTGCTTTAAGGCTTTAGCTTATCACCTTAGCGTTAAACAACAAGCATATTCACAAGTGTGCTAACTTATTATTTCTTTGAAAATTGATTAAAGACATTGAGAGATCCCTAAATAACTTTTTATAAATGGTGTTAACTAAAAACAACCGAGATTAAAAGGTCAAATGGTCAAATGTGTGCTTACCTATAGAAGAGGAGGCTTAGACGTTATCTTAATAAGAAACTTAAATAAAATGCTCCTAACAAAGATATGTAGGTTATTCACTGATGCCCAATCTATTTAAGTGAAATGGGTGCATATCTACGTAATTAAAAATCAAAGTTTTTGGTCCCTCATTCTGAATTAGTTCAATTTTTGGTCATTTAATCAAATATTCAGAATAAGGAATATAATGAATGATGGAATCGGATTCAAGATTAGGAATGGAGATAAGGCTTTGTTTTGGTATGATCACTAATCATCCTTTAGGCCCTCTATAGAAAAATCCCAAGCTTGGAACATTTAATGATTCTTATACCTCTTAATGCTAAAGTGAAAAAAGTTATACGTGGTGATGACTGGAGCAATAAATTCAAAAATCTTGCATACTTAATGAATTTTTCACCTTATCATAATCCTTGTAAAATTATTGAAGATAAGCATAATGGACTAATAACATACTTCTAGGATGTTCACAATTAAATCTTATATGATCCTTATTAAACTTCATAGTTCTTAAGTCACATGGTAAAAGCTTATTTTATTTACCAATAGATCCCCTAAAACATCCTTTATATTATAGTTAACTATCAGAAATAGTTTATCAACAATGGATAATCTTTGAGGTGTGAGCTCCAATGCTACTTATGTCCTCTGTCATCAATCGCTATAAAATATAGACCACCTCCTTAATACATACAGCTACTCTCCTTCATTCTAGAAGTCTTCTCTTAGTCTTTATGTAAACTTAAACTTTAGAACTACCTACTGGATAGAATTCATTCATGGGGAGAGCAATTAAATTTAATACATACTTATGATTTAACTATTTCCAAACTTGTCATCATTTATGGAGTTAGACACTGTGGTTGGAAAAGAATTCCATAAAAAGTAAGAGCTTAGATGTCCAGCTCTTCATTCAAAACACCCTCTATCAAACCAAGCTAATGGATATAGCTGGAATTATTTCTTTAAGCATGAACAAGGAATTATCAGTTATCTAGAACATATAATTTCTCTATTTTTTAGACTTTTTATCATCACCAAAGTAATAAACATTAGTTGGTTTTCGTATAACCTTGTTTTCATGGTCCTATTATGGGAGTTGTATCAGGCTTACTTAATGTAATTCTAATTACACTTAATGAATTATTTAATTTTCTAAAAATATATAGTGATGCTTAACCAATATATTTGACAAAACTTTTAGAGAACTTATTGGAAAAAATAAGGAAAAGCTCTACTGATTGATCGCTAGAAGACATTGGTAACCCAATTTGAGTAAATGCTTAAACAAATCAGTGAATAATCTATTGATAAACTCAATGGCTAAAAATTTTCTTACACATGTTGGGATAATGGTTAACCACTCAAAAAAATTGGTTGACCATTATAACTTAACAGTAACAACCCAGACCACTCGCCCATAGATATTGTCTGCTTTGGGTTGCCCATCGGGCCAAGACCCTCACGGTTTTACTCTTCTCACGCTCGAGAAAATGCGTATATGGGAAAGAGGTATCTATAACCTTATAGGCGTACTTCGTTCTCCTCTCCAACTGATGTGGGATCTCACAATCCACCCCCTTAGGGCCTAACATCCTCGCTAGTACAATGGGTTGGGAATCAACTCTAACACCATTTGTAACAGCCCAGACCATTCGCCCATAGATTAACCAAAAACTAGAGCATGTTTTTTTAGCCTTTCTAGCTCTAAGCTTGACTTCCATTTCTGTAGAACTAGAGGTTGCCTTAAATATGCCAAGGCCTTGACTCAAAGGTAGGAAGGAAAATGGGTTGAGTCAGACTC
>JAOQMQ010000005.1:23202068-23213633 GCA_027563845.1 Erythroxylum subrotundum | reverse complement strand
GTAAATATAATTAAAATTCAAATATCTTTAAAATATATAAATTTATGTAATACTTAAGATATATTTAAAATAAATATTAATTTTTAAATAAAAAGTTAATCTTTAAATTATTTATTTTAATAAAATAAAATAATTTTATTAATAAATATTAATTTTATTTAAAAAGGAAATTAAAAATATTAAACAATAACTGAAAAAAAAAAATTTCCCGTACCAAACCCATAAAAATCTCGATCCTATTAGCCACAAGTTCATTACTCATCGACGTGGCGGCAAAGCAACGTCCGGGCTCAGTGGGCTCCCCCATACACACACCAAGGCATACTCGTCGCTTTCTGCCCTACCTTATTCAATCAAAATTTTGAAGTTTTTTTTTTTCCCCTAACCTTTCAGCGGAATTCATTTCCTTCAAAATTTCTGGATTTTGCCTACAGTTTTCTTGTGATTGTTGTTCGCTGTCCTTGGACTTCGAGATAACAATTTAACCTTTATATTTCCTGATAGATCCAAACCCGGCTTTCTCGTCTCTGTAGTCCGCGAAGCTTTTACGAACTTATACTTGTGCTGTTCACTTTTTCAAATTTCATCAAATACCCTGCTTTTATTCGACAAACGAGCTTTGGCCCTTATTTAGATTTTTGATCAATTCTTGGGATACCCAGGTGTGAGATCTTATGAAATATTGAATCTTTATCGCTGAATGTCAGTGGAAAGGTCATTCGAGGCATGGGAAGAGGTCCAGCGACATGGTCAGGACCTTGCCGATCGGCTAGCACAGGGTTTTACGGGGCTAATACAATCTCATATGACCAACCCACCTGCGTTCCCTTGGCCAAACCCTCAGAATTCCAAGCTTTTCGATTTAGAGTTCCCTACTCACAGCTTCAGTGGAAAGGATTTGGGGGTGTTGAGTGATAGTAATGGTATCAATGGAGTCTCTGCGATTTTCGACATTGGGAACAGGATTGGGCAAGCTGGAGCTGACTTTGGTGCGTGCTTGGATGGGTTGGTTCAGCAGTTCTTTAGAAGGTTACCGGTGCCGTTTAAACCAGAGGAGAGTGTGGGAGTTGGTTTCAAGATGGATAAGTGGAGTGATGTTGGGTTTAATGGTGAGGGAGAGGTTGGTTTGGTGACTGAGAGGCTGAGGGATTTTGGGTTTGTGAAGGATGATGGAAATGGTGGTGGGCCGTTTGAAGGCTTAGGAGAAGATGAGACTGGTGGGCTTAATCTGAAATCTACTGGTTTGTTGGGTAAACCACAGGTAGTAATTTTTGTCTCAAATTGGGTTTAAGATAGGGTTAAGGTTAGCATGTGCTTAATGATTTGTACTGAATCAGAGATTATAGTATCGGTCTAGGTGCACAACCCTCAAAAGAAAATTCCAATAGTTTTTGTAATGAACCTGATATAAAGAAAAAGAAGGGAGACTTGTAGGATTTGTGCATTTCTTTTGTTAAAAGTACTTGTGAACGGTAAGTTTTGAATTCTTCTTGATATTTCAGTTCAACATTCTCCTTCAATTGTTGTACTGCTATTTTTCTAATGCGCTAAGGGTTATGAACAAGAGGCAATTGTCCTAATGTTTCCTTGCCTATTTCCTTTTGCATATTGTCCTAATTCAATTGGGTCAAAACATGCAGTTGTCCTCTTTGTAGAAAGTTGCTTGAACAATTGTATAAGTGATATTTATAATGTTCGGAAAGTTTTGTATGCTAAACTTTGATTTATCTTCTTCTAGAGCTTTTAGTTTGTTCTCTTTTCTCTTCTTCATTGGTGAATTATAGAAGTTGATAAATACCTATTAATTGTATGGCCTTTTGTCTTCACTAGAAGAAAAGAGGTCAACTTGCCTTTTTGATAGATGGTAGAAACTTTGTGAGGTGTCCTGAAAAATTTGTAAATAGTAGTAAAAAGCAGATGAGGAAGATATAAGGGTAGAAAGCATGTGAATACATAGGCAAGTTGGTTTTGTTTTGGTTTTGTTGAGTTGGTGTTTAGTTATAACAAATAATGGAAAATTCTATATTTTTCTTGATTTATTTTGAATGTGGTCGTCGAGAGATTAATAATTTTAGTTTCTTTTTTGCTAATATTGAGGAATGTTGATCATAATTTTCATTAGGGGCAAGGTTAAGGGTATTGATAAGTTGCTGGACGAGGAAAGGACTTTGATCGCTGTTAGGAATTGCACAAAAAACATTTGGAGTTTGCTTGATTTGCTTTCCTACAGTCTACGTCTATCATTTGGGTCTAGGTATTGATATATCAAATTTCCAAATAACATAAATAATTGAAGTTGTCTAGTCTAGCTAGTTGAAAGACTTTTGGTACCTTCTCATTGTTCTCAACACGTGTTGTTTTTGCTTTTATCTTTCTCAATGTATTTTCAAAATACTATTGCCTATAATGTGCTTAAATCTTTTGTAGCTTGTAATCTTGGAAATCTTTTATTTAAAAAGATAAACATTCTACATTGGTAGGCAAAACTATTCTTCTTAAAGTTTTCAAACCTAGTTTAGGGTATTGACTTGAATAGGTGAAAGGGTTGGTCAGTTTTATACAATTATTTAGATTAGTTAGTTAAACATATGTACTTCTGTGAATAATGCGAAGGTAAATAGCTAAATAGAATTGTAAACTGAGCTTTTCCATTGACCGCAAAATAAGGGTGGTGTTTGTGGTAATTATTATATCTGCATAAAGACTTTTTGTATATTTGATAAAAGGGTATATCATTGTAGTTTTGAACTTAAAAAGTTGTAATTTATGTGAAAGATGATATTTTAATGGGGAACATAGGAAAAAAAATTATATTTAGTAACAAAAATTGGAATATGATGTGGATTTTGTTAACATTTATTTTTCGTTACTTTTCAAGTTTATTGATTTTGTTACCATTTATTTTCTTTACCAATGATACGTTTTACATTGGGTGCAGGGAACTGTGAATATCACGTCAACTTATGAAAGTAGAACTAGTAATATTGAGAGTTCTGTAATTGCAAGGGGAGACTTTTGGAGAATGGAGGCATCACAAGGTAGCTCCACGTCAAGAAATGAGAATACCTCTCTATTTCTTGTCCAACTTGGGCCAGTTCTATTTGTTCGCGATACAACACTTCTTCTTCCAGTGCATCTCTCAAAGCAGCACTTGCTTTGGTATGGCTATGATAGGAAGGTATGTACAAACTTGAATAGAAAAAGTAGAGAATAATGCTTGATACTTTGGAAAATGGAAGTAATGATGCCTAAGCTTTTTATTACTTATTAAAGTCTCTATAAGTAAAACTATTTGTTCTTGAACCTTGAATGTTGTTTGCTAGTTTTATGCTATACTGCAAGTATACGAGTCGTATATTGTAGTACAACTGATATCGTTCTCACGAAGATTGAATATAGTTACCTAACAATTTGAATTACACTTTGTTTAAGGTTACAACAACTTAAATTAATTGAAAATTAACATAAACTAATAAAACTAGATGATTGTACATGTAAAAGATAACAATGAAATTGAAGTTACTCAATGATGGAAACTTAGGGATTATTTTATCCTTGTTTTGCCCTTCATCTTGTGAGTTCAACTATGTTTGATTCTAGATGTCCAAGATTTTTGATTGCCCTCTTTTAAGATCTAATTAAGTAATCTCAATTGAAATAGATAAAAGTTGAGTCGCAGTCTCTTGATTTCTCAAAAATACTCCTAACTACTCAATGGGATTTGAAGCAATCTTGTAACTAACTCACAATTAAGATCTCTTTTCAATTACTTATTAACTTGATATTTGTAAGTCTATTAAGGCACGGCTCGTTGTGCAACTTAACACAAATTTCTTGATTGAATTTCTCAATTCAAATCAAATATGAACATAACAAATATCACAAAGCAGTAATATATTGAATTTAACAAGGTAAAAGTTATACAAAACAATTCAAGAATAAAATTTTAATGTAGATTTAGCAATTCATAATCATGTTCAAAACATAATTATTCAGATTTGGCATACAAGGCAATAAAATAGAAGAAGATAAGAGAATGAAATCAACTTCAAGCCTTGATCTTGAAAATCTGGAAAGTTGGAGTTGATCTTGATGTTTTCACTTTGATCTTCTTTTTGTGACGTGCAACCTTTTTTGTGTTTTTCTTCCCTATGTTGGTGTATATGCCGACTCTGAAATATGCCTCTCTATAGCCTTCATAATATCCTGTTATAGCAAAAACTAACATTTTTAGAATATACGCGGTCACTTACACAATCGTGTATCTCAAAATCTCCTCTAAATCGCGACTTCACACAGTTCCAGAAGCTTACAAGGGCACATACATGGCTGTGTGTGTCAACATACATAGGCTTATATCTTCCCATGGGCATAAATAGCATCTTTGAATCTTCACTTGTTTACAATGACTTACATGGTCCTTGTACACAATTGTGTGTCTCCAAAGATGCTTTTTCAATTCTTTTGTTTTATGTCTCAATTCCTCCTAAATTCTTCTCTTTTTGGTTTATGAAGACAATTATCACCTAAAAAAACACTTGAAGCAAAATAAATACCAAAAATACTATAACACTCTCAAATAACAAGCAAAATACATTAAATATGAGTATATAAATATAATCAATTAATTGTTTATTAACATCTCCATGCTTAAGCTTTTGCTTGTTCCCAAGCAAAACTAAAACTACAAAACACACAAATCATTGAACAATTGCAATAATGATATAATGAAGTCAAATCTTATGAAATTAGCTTAGCCATAAACATCAATTACTTAAAAAGTTTCAATACCCTTATTATTTTTATGTTTGAATGCTTTGATTTAAATATATACATATATGTATGTCAAACAAAATATCAACACCTGTTCGTACATCCGTGACACTTGTGAGCATGCACTCATTCTTAGATACCAATTAAAGATAGAGATCATTACTAACTACCCATTTATGAAATTTATTTTGACATTTAACACGAAGATCCACATGTTTTCTTTTATTGACAACTTCATACTTATCAAGATTGGTTGAAGTGTCATTTTAGCCTTTGTGACACGAAAATAAATATTTTGTTATGAATGCCTTCGATTGCGACTTCAAATGGTTGCAAAAGCTTACTCAGGCACATACACCTACATGGTTGTGTACACGGGCTTGTATCTTCAAATGGGCATAAAAGCTTCTTCAAAGTTTGACACGTTTATAGTGACGTACACGGTCCTTATAAACAACCATGTATCTTCAAAGTTGCTTCAAAATTTCCATTTTATGTCTCAATTTTATCCAAATTCTTCTTCTTGTGGTCTATAAATGTAATTGTCACCTAAAAATACACCAGACACAAAATAAGTATAAAAAATACCATAACTCTCTCTAATAACAAGCAAACACACTAAATATTGTTATAAATGTAGTACATTACTCGTTTATCAAATGCCAAGCTTAAATCACCAAAAAATGGCTTCTAAAGATCAGGAGTGGAATATTTAATAAATATTCTTATTTGCTGCATCCTAATAGTCTTCACGATTTGAATCATATGACCTTTGTTTTTCATTTGTTTTTCCTTAGCATGGCTTTAATTTTGTGTTAAATATACAAAATATTACACTTTACTCAGTTTTTTAATATTAGCCTGAACTTTAAAAGGTAGCGTTAAAATGCTTCAGTTTTTAATTTTTAGAAAAAGTAATCCGACATTAAGTTTTTTGTTAATATGGATGATTTGGTGAGTCAGATTGATATTTTTGTTACATGGCTGCTAAATATTGTATTTGTGCTATGTATAAATTTTATTATTTAATAAATTAAAAAATAAACGTCACGTGACAAAAATACTAATCCAATGTGACTTACCACGTCATCCACACTAACAAAAAATTTAACGTTGGACTATTTTCGCTAAAAAATGAAAGTTAAGCATTTAACGCTACTTTTTAAAGTATGGGCTAATATGGAAAATTTTGGTAAAGTTTGAAAGTTTTTTTCACAATTAACCCTTAATTTTTTTGAATGATAATTTGCAGAATTTATGTTGGAAGTTAGAAGTGCTTTTTGTGGTTGGATTGCAATTTGGTCATTGATGTATCCATGTCTAAGCTACCATATCTTGCTATATGTGTTTTAGTTAAACTTCACGAATTCTTAAATTTATACTGTTGCATTGTTGTTCCTAGTTGATAGATGGTTTCTTTTAGACACGTTTTTACTTGTCCTTGGGCTATAATTCCTTATATTTTTGTTTCCCAGAATGGGATGCATTCTCTCTGTCCGGCAGTGTGGTCAAAGCACAGGAGGTGGTTGTTAATGTCAATGCTTTGCCTCAACCCTTTGGCTTGTGTAAGTCAATTGCTTTTACTAGAAATTGAGAAATGTTGCACTTATCTGTCTTTAATTCTATTCTTGATTTGCACATGCTGTATTTGGAAAGTTTTGTATAACTTGTACATTTTTAATTGAAAATTCTCTATCAAATTATTAAATTGCAAAGAGATAATGTGTATTTACTGCATTGGGGATCATAAAATGTTGGATGCTCTTTGGTGAAGAAGAAAGAAAAACAATTCGTTGAGCCTAATTTTCTATAGGCAGTTGAAGTAATAGTTGTGAAACAAATTGGGGGATTACAATATTTAAGTCAATTTTGCAGAAATGTTTCTTAAATGAAACAAAAGTATTGAATGAAATGACAAGAATACTCACCTTATGTTTTGTAAATGTAAATTTACTAAAAGTTAGCTTATTAATCACGATAATAAAGTTAGTTCTTTAGTATAGAAAGACTAATGATGCAAAAGGACTTAGAGTTTATAAAAGTAATTAAAAAAGACAAATCAGTCAACCACAAGTTTTTGTTTGGTGGAATGAAGAGTGGGAGTTAAGGTGACAGCAAGGGCAACAAGAGTTTAAATTTATATCAAGTTTTTTATTAGATAAGAAGTAATAATAAGTTAGATATATTATTATAGTTGTTTATGATTTAAAACTTATTTAAGAATCGTTAATTCTTACTAGAGTGGGATTCATCTTTATTTTGAATATTTTAGTTAATACATTTACTATTATGATAAGGTGCTCCAAGAATTAGTTCAAAAAACAACACTTGACAACTACACTTGACGTTGAGGGTAGAGAAAGTGAAAATCCAAGATGAAGAGGATGAAACTAATTAACAGCGAGTAGAGATAGGGAATCAACACCTACTTTAAGTCCAAGACTAAAAAACAAATCAGCAGCACTTAGAGAGCACATGTGAGAATTCAGAGCCATGTTGAAACACTCAATATACTTGAAGATATTACTAAGAAAGTTTGTGTTAAAGCACTTGATTTTGTAGGAAAGATGGATCTACACCTGTTTTTTGACTGGACAGCATCAACGAAACATTTCTTTGACTAGTACAATATGTTGGAAGATCACAAAATCCAATTTGCAAAGATGAAGTTAATTGGATATGCTAAATTTTGGTGGAAATCAATAGATGATAGACTTTGAAAAATAGGTTAAGGCAGAGATAAATCTGAAGTTATTGGAAAAATATTTACTATTTCATTACCAAGAAAATATTTAAGATCAACTCATAACACTTGGACCTTAAATGGCTATTGTCAGATTAAGCTCAAAAGGTGGCACAAACATGATTGGCATATCAACACAAGGAATAACGTGGCATATTGGAACACTAATACAGGAATTGCATCCTTTGTTAAGCAAGGGCAACATTAAAAAAAGAAAATAAATTTACTTTAGCACTCGAATTCTAAAATTTGAATCGCAAAAGTTGAATCTAGACTTGTATGATTAATATTTGTCATATTCTATGTTGAGGTTGACTTCAAACAAGCCAACGATAATTGATGCAATGGAGCTTAGAGTTTATAAAAGAAATGAAAGAGGGTAAATTCCTTGGTCATAAGCTTTAATTTAGTAGAATGAAGAGTGGAAACTAAGGTGACAACAAGTAAAATATGAGTTGAAATTTACTTTATCTTTTGTTTCTCTTATTGGACAGGAAGTAATAATCAGTTAAATATGTTGTCTTAGTTGTTTTGGACTTGTTTAAAAGTGAAAAATTCTTATGAGAGTAGGATTCAATTTTATTTTGGATATTTTAGTTAGAAATCTCTTTACTATTATAATAAGGTTTGTAAAAGTTTTTCTGTGTATACACGTGTGTGTACTCATCCCCTCACTAAACATTAACCTAAATTTTGTTTGTAAACATAAATTTTCAATTAGAAGGTTTGGTGTTTATTTCTAAAATTGATTTGTAGATTGCAAGAGTGATACCCTCCATTACTTACTTGCTTCACTAAAATTCCACAGCCAAAACCCTAAAATTCTAGCTTCCAAATCCTAAAATTTCAGCTATTTCAAACCTGAAACTACAACAAATTAATCTGAAATCCCTAACCTAAAACTCAAATTTCAGCAGCCAGATTTTATAAGCTTTGTGGTTCTAGTTACTAGTTTAATATCTCTGCTACATGTCCTACATTAACTAGTCTTCCCACAGATTTGCCAATATTCTGGTGCAGTTGCAATGTTTTCTATGGTGTAAAAATATTTGATTCAGTTTTTTGAGATTGAGTGCTGATTCCTTCTCTTCTACTTTTAATTTATGTGTCGATGTGCAGTCATTTGTGGATTTGCAGTTTCCAAATGGGCAGCTTACCTACGTAGCTGGAGAGGGGTTGACTACTAGTGCTTTTGTACCACTTTGTGGGGGACTACTTCAAGCTCAGGGTCAGTATCCTGGAGAAATGAGATTCAGCTTCTCTTGTAAGGTTAGTTGTGAAATACAGAATGAGTACTTGGTACTTTGGGGGTGTATTAGTTTGTTTTTGTTTAGTCATGAATGAACTTACAGTAAAATGTTGATCTCTTTTTCCTTTATGTTAAACCTATGTTACGGAAACATCTTTTCAGAATAAGTGGGGTACTCGCATAACCCCGATGGTACAATGGCCGGATAGATCATTCTCGTTGGGTCTTGCACAAGCCTTAGGGTGGCAAAGATCTGGCCTCATGGTGAAGCCAACCGTTCAGTTCAGGTGACCTATTTGTTGTTGATTCTTATTTGTATGTTTGAACATCACTTATGTTTATTCTTACTGATATGGGTTAAATAATGTCTATTTTCTGATCTTGGTATCTGGAAATGCTGTTGAGCCTGGAGAACTTAAACGTGATTTTTAGGCTGCTTATATCGAGCTTTGCAGCAATTTTAGCTCTTAAGTGCTTAATAATCCGTTTTTCCCTCTTGCACCCTTGTACATTTACACACCAAGTCATATCAGTTTAGTCAATGTGTTTTCTTTTCTCCCTTTGTTAGGGTCTTTTATTTTAGTTTTGAATGCTGAGCAGATCTATGTACAAGCTAAATGAACCCAAAAGAAGTGAGCCTTGAAGAGATGACTATGAGAATATCAAAAGTAAGAAAAGAGAAATCACTAATGCGAAGAACAGCTGATCATCAATTAAACTATTAAAATAGCCATTTTGCTTGTGATTGGGATCGAATCCAGGATATGCTCTTTAGAAGCATATTTTTCGTATTTCCATCAGCAGATCTCGAATGCAGTTAGCACTCTGTGAGTCGATATCATTTAGATTGTCCTCACTGAGTCTGTCTTAGATCTGCCTTGGACAAATTTCTTCTACATTCTTAAAGATACAGAGCAAAATATTGCACCTTCAAGTTTGTGAAAATTTAATTTCTCAAATTTAATCGATGTAATTTTATCAAATTATATAAATTCCTTAGGAGAATCAAATTGTTTGACAGGTGATAATGATTTTGTTTCACTTGTTACTGGCGGTGTAATAGAGCATGATATTTAACATTGTCAAAAGAAATAATAACAACGAGAAATCAGTATTCTAGTTGTTATATCTCACTGATTAGGATACTTTAATTTCAACCAAAACATGGTTGTAATTTAGACACATTTTGTTCTTCCACCAGTCAGTAGCCATGGGGAGCAGGGGCTTGCTCATACATATTATGGCCTTGTGAACATTTCTATGGGCAAACTTAATTTTTGTTGTAGATTTTAATCATGTTAATTTGGTGTTTCTATTGCCGTTATGTTCTCTCCTACTGCTCTTGATTGTACATGTGATTGACAGTAATATGCTTTACCTTATTGTATTCTTGTATGAGGTCCTTTCAGTTTGTGCCCCACTATTGGTGGAAGCAATCCTGGGTTGCGGGCAGAACTTATTCATTCGGTGAATGATCAACTCAATCTGATCTGTGGTTGTGCACTTATGACTCATCCTTCCATTTTTGCATCAGTATCTGTAAGTTGTTTTACATGGCAGCTCTGAGAACATAATTATGAGTGACTGCTTATTGGAATCTATCATTTATGTTCTGCAATTATGGACTCATGACATATCGTTCTGTATCTACATCAGTATATTTAAGTTGTTTTATGTGGTGGCTCTAAAAACATATGAGTATGCTTTCTGGAATCTATCTTCGGGGGTTTGCAATTGCACCTCATGACACATCCATCTCTATTAGCATTAGTATCTGTTAAGTTGTTTTATATAGTGACTATAAGAGCATAATCATATGTGATTCTGCTTTCTGGATTCTATCATTGGAGATGATCTTTGGATGCCATTGGCACTTGATAGTTGAACATTTTGTGATGAGAAAAGGTTTTATCTGATTGTTTGTCGGAGGAATGTACGTGTTGAATAAGTATGAACGTTTGTTATTTTCGAGAGAAATGGATATAATATGTTTCTTCTCTTTTTGATCTGTTGAATTTGGCAGATTGGCAGGTCAAAGTGGAATGGTCATGTTGGGAGCTCGGGAGTTGTTGTGAAAGTTGATACACCTCTGTCTAATGTTGGTCGACCTTGCTTCTCTGTGCAGATAAATAGTGGTGTTGAGTTCTGATTGTTCTAAACTAACTTTGTTGCAGTTGAATTGTATATAGGCACAAAAACATTGAAATAGACGACAAACCACATGTGAATAGTAGTCTTTTTTCTTTCCCTATTATTAATCATATATATATATATATATATGTATATTTTTCATCTTCTCTTATCGGAGGTATTCTCCCATTTCTGTAATCAAAATTTTAACTTTGGTGCACTGTAAATGACCAAGTGAGGCCTCGTGTATTTTTTTTTAAAGCTTCCTATGTGAAGGTATATTATGGTATTGTGACTGCAATATTGTAGATTAGATTTACACACCCCCGCCCGCATGTGTGTGTATATATATGCTACATCCACCCACCCGACCTTTAGGCCCTGTTTGGTTGGATGTTAATTAATGGAATGGAATGTAATAGAATGAAAGGGAATGGAATGGTTTATAATGGAATGGAACGTAATATAATAAAAAGTTGTTTGGGAAGGATGTAAGGGTTCATAATGTAATGTAGTGAAACATTGTTTCGAAGATGGATGGAATTGAATGTAATGTATAACAAATGACTTTTATACCCCTTATATTAAAATGGTTATTGCAGGAGGTTTATTATTTTATTATTAATTATATAAAAATATTAGTATTAATTATTTAATATATTTTATTTTA
>JAOQMQ010000005.1:23145951-23167245 GCA_027563845.1 Erythroxylum subrotundum | reverse complement strand
TAAAAATAAAATATTTTTAATACTTTATTAATAAATATTATATTAAAGATTAAAATAAATTAAATTAAAATAATTTATTTTTAATTTTTATTTAATGTATAATTATTAGTAATAAAAATATCTATTTTATTTTAAAAATCACAATAAATGTTCAACTAAATAACAAATTAGAAAAGCTTTGAAAAAAAGAAAAGAGGGGTAGAGGTGGGAGTGAATTTTTAAAAAAAATTGAAAATTTTATAACTTGGTTCCTATATTTTTCAAAATTTTCAATACTGACCAATATATGGCCGATATTATAAATACCGGCTAGTGTCAGAAAAAATAGGCCAATACTGACCGATATTTACACCCGGTACATAAATACCCCATATTTTGTACCATTCTCTAGCCAGTACGGCAAGTACCAACTAGTACCAAACGAAATTTCAATCTTTGCCTCGAAGTGCCAATGTTATACTTAGTATCGTATTGCTCAATACGGAACGAAATTCCAATCTCTGCCTCGAAGTGCCGATGCTATACATTTGGATATCATCACCACTCAACTAACTTAAGACAAGATTGCTTAGCAGTTTTCTATTACCAGTCAGTTTCACCTGTTCCTTTTAACTTCAGGCAATCAATACTTTGTAGGTCAACGACTATGTAATATGCATACGCTCTTGCAACAAATTAATATGTTCTCGCCGTTGAAAGGTGAAAGGGGTAAGTATTATCAGAGAGAGGCTTATCAGGTCAGTTAATAAGAAAACTATAGATACAAAGGAATAATAGTAATGTTAAAACTATGTAAAGAATGCCAGTAACAAATATTACTTATGTTTTCTTGCAAAAATCCCTTCCAACTATTATCAAGAAAGACGACAAAGTTCATATTTTGCATCTTAAAGGGTAATAATGTCCATACCCGTTTATAATCAGAACCTTGTCCTGCTCGTTATCATCCTTCATTCATCAGCAAATTATATACCCTTGATGATGTTATTGATCTGGGCATATAGTTCCCTCATAGAATTTGCCACCGTTTCAGGATAATTTGCTGCATCAGAACAGCTAGAATGCTGCCCATGGATATGTTGATGACATTGACTGCATCATTATTGAGCTACAAAACACAAAAGAATGATATGTAAAGGCAAGAATGATATGTAAAATTCATCGTCATTTCAGTTATGCACAAACCTAAGAAGGCTATCCAAATGGCAAGGTGGCAATCAGATATGACCTAAGATGGTTCATTTGTCAATTTCTAGTTTCCAAGACATGAATGTCTCAACCCCATTCCAGAAGACTGAGCATGCAAGACAATAAGATAACGGTGACTTAATGGTTACTCCAATTGGAGGCTGCTCAAACCTCTCCCCAGTCCTGGAGGTGCAACAGACTGAAGGTAGCAATTCAGACACTGCTTTCCCTACCATTCACGAGTCTATGGAAGCTACTAAGGGATCCCCTAAGAGAAATAACAATTCAGTCATCACACAGAACGAGATAGGCAAAACTTGGAGGAGTATTGTGGCGGCTGAGATTCCTACATAGAATCCTAAGCATTTTCACTCAAACCCGGTAAATGGGATAGTCTCCCCGCCTTTGGAGCTGTTGCAGGCAGGAGCTAAGGCAAGGTCTAGCACTTTGATAGGTTTCTTTCTGAACAAGCGGCCCTCATTTCCTCAGTTTCAAGTCTGGGCTCAAACCAGATGGGGAAATAAAGGGTTGGAGAAGATTCTATTGACTAAAGAGGACTCTTTCCTTTCCAAATAAAGAGATGAGAATAGCCTGAGTTCAATTATAGAAACTGGTCCCTGGCACATTGGAGGTCAGCCAATGTTCGTGCAGAAATGGGTTCCAGGACTGGAATTAAATAGAATTGGAATAGAGTCCATTCTCATATGGATTAACTTTCGTAATATTCCACTGGAATATTGGACCTTGGATTGCTTAAGCTTTCTTGCTAGCTCAATCAGAAAACCTCTAGCATTTGATTCTCCAACTGTTAGATTTGAGAGAATCTGTTTTGCTAGAATTTGTATAGAGGTCAAAATAAAAGAGGATCTCCCTGAGGCTGAGGCTAGTGAGTTGGTCAGAGCAGAGATTATCCTATAGCCGGAAGCCCCAGAGTAATACGATGTGGAAAGAGACAGGTAAGTTGTTCAAGAAAGGGGACTTCTATGAAATAATGGGAATTGGGGGAACAGATGATTACAGAGACGAAGAAATAGTTAATAAGCAAGAGGAGATTCTAATGGAATCAAGAGTTGCTACTGAAGTAATAGAACCTACAGAGGCAAAGGAAGACCTGGAACCAAGTACTTGTAAGGAGATTTATGCTGAGGTTGAAGGGGAAATGGAAGGATAATGATGCTGGAAATAAAGAACATGTAGTTGATCAAATACAGGAAGTGCAAGGGCTCAATCAGATAAAGAGGGTTGAAGAATCAGGCGGGAAGAAGAAAAAGCCCAAAGGGGGTTGGTGAGTGCTCTGATTCCCTTTCTTTTGAATATGATCTTTTGGAATATTAGGGGTATGAATGAACCCCACAAGAGGCAAGCTTTAAAAGACTTGCCTACGGAAAAGAAGCCTTTCATTCTGTGATTGCTTGAGACCAGAATCAGACCTCCTAAGTTCGAGTCTATGAAGTTTTTGCGTTCTAATTGGATCTTAGGGTCCAATCACGAGCATCACTATAATGGAAGAATTGTCTAGGCCTACAATAAGACAAGGTTCAGGTTACTGCTTGAAATAGCTCTGACCTATTTATCCACTTAGTAAGTTGGTATGTGTGAAGGTGGATTCCGCTATCATTTGAACTGCCCATCATGTATGCTTCCAATTTTGCTTTGCAAAGAGCCAAACTATGGGAAGAACTTGCTGCTATTCAATCTTCAATGGCTAGTTCTTGGATTATTGCTGGTGACCTTAATTGTGTACATTCCTCTGAAGCTCAAGATGATAGGGTTAGCTTCAGAAACTTAGGCAAAGAGCTAGAGGCGAATGTAAGCAAGTTGGAAGTGTTTGACTTAAAGTATGGGGGCTATCACTTTACCTGGAGTAACAAACAACAGGCAAGTGCGTCTGTCATGTTTATTAGTGCAAGATCAAGTCATTGGGCGATTAGCTGTAAAATCAAATTCAATTAATTTTGACTTTCCTTTCCCCTTCCTTGAATCCACATTCTTTGAACGACCTATTTTGATGAATCAGCTCATCAAAGAGAGACTAAAACCTTGGACCTCGTTAAAGAGAATCCGATCTTATAATTTTTTTGATAAATTTCTCTCCCCCATTTAATTTCTCCCATAGCCTTATAAATAGGCTAACTTATTACATTAAAATAGAATTCCTATTATGTAGGGCAACTAAGATAATAAAGGGAAAGAAAAATAAAAAAAACGATAATAACAAACAACCCTAAATAAATCATAATCTTAGCAAAATTAGAAACCAACGCTTAATCCCTCTACTTACTTTTTTTTGTAAGTCTGACCTATAAAGGCGTCCGCAACATTACCCCCCTCCCGCTGAAAAAGCTTATCCTCAAGCTCAAAAGAAGGATAGGCCTGCCGAAAATGGGCCAAATCTTCCCAAGTTGCGTCCTCTTCAGCCAGCCCAATCCACTGAACCAGAACCTCCCAAGTTTCCTGATTAAGACGAGCTAGAAGAATAGCAACAGGCTGGGCAAGGATTTGACCGTCGTCACAGGGAGGTAGCTTTGAGATAGTAGGAATATGATCACCTTTAAAGACTTTCAAAAGGGAGACATCGAAAACATTATGGATACGACTTGTAGGAGGTAATTTCAACTCGTATGCGATTGAACCCACCCGCTTCACAATTAAATAGGGACCATAAAAACGTGGAGACAGTTTAGAATAGACCTTGAGCAGCATAGAACACTACCTATACGGATGCAAACGCAGCCATACCCATGTGCCAGGAGTGAACTCAACCTCACGATGACCCTTATCATAGTAATCCTTCATTCGTTGTTGAGCCACGAAGAGGCGATGGCGGACATCTTCCAAAACCTTGTCTCGCTCCAATAAAGTTGTCTCAACAGCGGCCACACGAGTTGAACCCGAAGTGTAGGACAACAAACGTGGTAGATCACGATCGTATACAACCCGGAAGGGAGTTGTCTGAAGAGTGGAATGAAAGGAGGTGTTATAGCAAAATTCTGCCCAAGGAACCCAAGCCACTCATTTGGTGGGGTAATCTCCAACAAAGCAACGGAGATACACTTCCATAGTACGGTTGACAACCTCGGTTTGACCATCTATCTGTGGATGGTAAGCCGATGAGAATTGTAACTTAGTGCCATGGAGGCGAAATAGCTCCTTCCAAAAATTACTAGTAAAAACCATTTCCCGATCACAAGTAATTGTTTCTGGCATCCCATGTAACCTAACAATCTCCTCAAAGAAAACCTGAGCCACACGAGTAGCAATATAAGGATGGGCCAAGGGAATGGAATGTGCATACTTCGAAAACCGATCCACTACCACTAACAAGACCGATTTACTCCAAGATTTGGGTAGACCGTCAACGAAATCCATGGACATATCAGCCCAAATATGAGTGGGGAGTTGCAAAGGCTGCAGTAACCCTGCAGGACTTAAATGCTCAGTTTTGTTTCGTTGACAAACTGGACAAACCGCCACATAAGCAGCAATGTTAGTCTTCATACCCTTCCAATAAAAATCACCCTGTAGCCGATGCAAGGTTTTCTGTATCCCCTCATGAGCACTATCATGGTAAGCTGAAAGGATGGTAGCAATCAAGGGCGAATCATGGACAAGATAAATCCGATCCTTAAATAAAATGAATCCATCATGGTACTGCCAATCCCCATTTAGCTTGTCGTTTTGTATTTGGTTGCCCAAAGCTAGCATCTCCTTCGAACCCAAGAAGTATTCCCGCACGAAGTCCAATATAGAACTTCGAAGACAACTAATAGCAAACAAGGAGGGGTCCTCAACTGTTCTACGAGATAAAGCATCAGCTGCCTTATTTAGAATGTCATCCTTATATTCAACTATAAAATTATAGCCCATGGGCTTGCTAAGCCAATGCTGTTGGGGATGAGTAGTCAACCGCTGTTCTAATAGGTATTTTAAGCTATAAAGGTCAGTTTTGATAATAAAAGAACGTCCCCAAAGATATGGCCGCTAGTGTTGTACCGCCTTCGCTAAGCCAATCAATTCCCTCTCATAAGCAGCAAGTTTCTGATGTCTAAGGGCTAATTGGCAGCTAAAAAAAGCAATTGGTTGGCCCTCTTGTTGTAAAACAGCCCCAATACCTCCACCCAAAGCATCACATTCCACAATAAAATCTAGTTCAAAATAAGGAAGTCTCAATACCAAGGCACTCAACAAGGCTATTTTAAGTTGTTCAAACGCATTTAAGGCTGCTTCATTCCACTGAAATGAGTTTTTTTAAGCATGATGGTAAGAGGGGCGGCTAGCAACCCATAATCGCAGACGAATTGCAGTAGTAGCCTGCCAAACCCAAAAACCCACGGAGAGCTGTAATAGACTGTGGTTGCGGCCATTCGACAATAGCTTGCACCTTGTGCATATCCACCCCCACACCTGACCCTGAAATAACATGACCCAAATAGGCCACTTGAGTGGAACCAAAATTGCATTTAGATCGTTTCAAATATAGTCTATTGGCGCGTAATAGCTCAAAAACCTTCCGCATGTGGCTTAAATGATCGTCCCATGAGTGGCTGTAAATCAGAATATCATCAAAGAAGATCAGCACAAATTGACGCAAATAATGCTGAAATACCTCGTTCATTAATGTGTGGAAAGTGGATGGTGCATTAGTGAGGCCAAACGGCATCACAAGGAACTCAAAATGACCATGGTGAGTGCAAAAGGCAGTCTTCTCCACATCATCAAGATTCATGCGAACTTGGTAGTAACTGGATTTTAAGTCCAATTTAGTAAAGAATCAGGCACCATGTAATTCATCCAAGAGCTCATCTACTACTGGAATTGGGAACTTGTCTTTTACCGTCTTGGTATTCAATTCATGATAATCAATACAGAGTCGCTAAGAGCCATTCTATTTAGGAACCAATAAGACGGGTGAGTAAAATGGAGATCTACTAGGTTGTATAAACCCCTAATGTAACAATTGATTACATTGCTTCTCAATTTCATCCTTTTGTCGGCGGGGGTACCGATAAGGACGAACCACCACTAGTGCTGCCCCTGGCAGCAAACATATGCGATGGTCACATTCCCTCATAGGCGGCAATCCCGTAGGTTCTTGAAACAGATCCTTAAACTCCGCCAAAAGACAATCCATCTGCTATTTCTCTGTTGCAGCCTCCCGTAACAAGTGCAACCCTCTCCCATAGTACCGTTGATGTCCCTGTAGTAAAACAATTTTACCTTCCCTAAAAAAAGACATCATGAGGGCAACAAAATCACACAATATGGGCCCTAAAGTTTCCAGCCATTTGATACCCAAAACAATATCAAATCCCCCAAAGGAATTACATAAAAATCAGTAGAAAAATCATATCCAACTAAGGAAAACATAAGTTGAGTACAAAACCCCTGAGCTCGGAACTTTCTCCCCACTGGCAATGGGCACAGTTGTATCTGGTAAGGGATGAACATTAAGAGCCAATTGATGTGCTGCAAATGAGCTAATAAAATTATGGGTACTGCCAGAATCAATTAAACTGAGTACCTATTGCCCTTTAATTATAGCTTGGAGCTGCATAGTTTGGGCGTTTGGCTGACCCTTAATAGCATGCAATGAAATTTCTGGTTCACCTTCCATTCCATCCTCCACTACTTCCTCATTGGGATCTAATTCAGCCCAAAAAAGTCTTACATTGGTGTGTGGCCAAGTACAGCTCATCACAATTGTAACAAAGCCCCTTTGACCTTCTTTCTGCCATTTGTGCCCGAGATAACCTATTAACAAAAGGCGTATTAGCACTAGTTGGAGTACCAGTTGCTGTAGGAGAGTTATTGTAAAGCCCCATGGACCTTGGTAATGTGCTTGTTGCCGGAATAGGAGCTATTCGTGATGGCTGCCATTCTCCTCTGCGATTTGGATTGAATTTTTGGAGCTGAGTTTTCTGTTCATAAGCTCGAGCTAAACTCATTGCTTCAGATAAGTCAGGAGGTTTCAACAACTGGACATCCATCCTGATTGAGTCGTCTAAATCTGCCATAAATAATCCCACATGTAAATGTTCAGGAATAAGATCATTTGTCCTGGCCAACTTCTCTTGAAATTGGCGTTGATAAATCTCTACTGTTCCTGTTTGGCGAAGAGTGACGAGATCTCCAATTGGATTGTTGCCCGCTGGTGGGCCAAAACATCGAAAACAGTATTGTGTAAAATCAACCCAATTCATCAGCCCTTTAGTCCGCTTTAACTGATGATACCAGAGTTGCGCTTCCCTTAGCATGTGGAATCCAGCTAAGCCTACCTTGTTAGCCTCATTAATATTCTGATTCTCAAAGAACTCTTCACATCGGTGGGTCCAAATTAATGGATCTTCCGTCCCATCATATGTTGGGAAGTCCAACTTGGTGTATCTAGGAACAGTATTGCTTACTGCTATTGTTCCCGTTGAAGAACCTGGCTGTACCATTGCGGCTGGTTGCATCACACGTTCTGTCCTAGGGTTTGCGATCACCATTCCCCCTCCTGCAACTGTGGTGGTGTTGTCAGCCTATGTTCCACTTGTGGCTGATTTAGAGTTAGGGTTCCCCAAACCCTGTGATTGGTTGAGGAGGATTTGGGCAATCCTATCCCCTAACCGCTGCTCCAACGCCGACATCTTTGAGTCAATTAGGGTTTCAATGATGCCACATTCTTCTTGCAATCTTGCGTTGATTTCATCACCCATAGTGATCGGCTCTGATACCAAATTGTTATGTTTCTTAGTGCAAGATCGAGTCATCGGGCGATTAACTATAAAATCAAATTCAATTAATTTTGACTTTCCTTTTCCATTCCTTGAATCCGCATTCTTTGAACGACCTATTTTGATGAATTAGCTCGTCAAAGGCAGACTGAAACCTTGGACCTCGTTAAAGAGAGAATCCGATCTTATAATTTTTTTGATAAATTTCTCTCCCCCGTTTTATTTCTCCCATAGCCTTATAAATAGGCTAAATTATTACATTAAAATAGAATTCCTATTCTGTAGGGCAACTAAGAAAATAAAAGGAAAGAATAATAAAAAACGTTAATAACAAACAACCCCAAATAAGTCAAATCTTAGCAAAATTAGAAACCAACGCTTAATCCCTCTGCTTCCTTTTATAAGGCTGACATATAAAGGCATCAACAACAACGTCACTAGGAAAAAGCTAGACAGAGTTTTGGCAAACCAAGCATGGACAAGTTTGATAGAACTCTCGTCTTTGAATACTAGAGGTACGTTGTATTATTGAATTATAGCAACATTATAAACCATTACAATGGTGATATTTAGTATTTGCCTACCCAGAGCTGGATGCTCCTGAGAAGGCTTAACTATCCTTCTGTCACAAATTCTTCCCCTTTTTTTTCTCCCCTCCCTCCTCTCCCCTTCTCTCTCAACCTAAAACACCCAAGTTAGGATCCAATTTGTTACGCTTAACTACTTGCCACATCAGCTACTAACTAACTCTCCTCTGGCCCACTATTCTTTCTCCTAGAGTATACTTTCCATATCAACGGTTTATTCCCTTTTCTGTTATCCTCCCCATTGTCTAAATTCCCCCTGGAAAAGTAGCCTTGTCCTCAAGGCTGAATTGAGGAAATTGGCTATAGATCACATACTCATCCTCCCATATAGCTTGCTCCTACGGTTTGCCCTTCCATTTGACCAACCATTGGTGTGTTGAGTCCCCAGTCTTAGTTGTTGTCCTGCTGGCTAGAACACTCTCGAGTTCCACAATGTCTTCCAACTCTACTTCCAATCCTTCAGGCAGAAAGGCCTCCACCGAATAGTTGCCCACAGACTTCTTAAGTTGAGACACATGGACTATTGGATGAGCTCTAGAATTGAGGGGTAGTTTGAGCATATACGTGACTGCTCCCAATTTTTCAGAATTTGGAAAGGACCAAAATACCTTGCTGCTAGCTTTTGATTGATGCGTCTGGCCATAGTGAGTTGCCTTTGGAGACGTAGCCTTAGGAAAACCCACTCTCCTACTTGGAAAGATTGGAGAGTTCTTTTTCTATCCACATACCTCTTCATTTGTTCCTGTGCCCTATTCAGATTGTATTTTAACTTATTCAATGCTTCATCTCTATCCATTAACTCTCTAGCCACCGCCTCCACTCTAGTCTCGCCTTGTAAATACCTCACTAGTGTGGGTGGTTTCCTCCCATATACCACCTCAAATGGGGTTGAACCCATAGAGATGTGAAAAGTGGTCTTGTACCATAGTTCAGCCCACGAAATCCAATAAGACCAATTCCGGGATTGTTCGGAAGCAAAACACCTCAAGTATGTCTCCAAACACCTGTTGAGAATTTCTGTTTGTCCATCCGTCTTAGGATGATAAGAAGTGCTCATTTTAAGCATCGTAACTTGCATCCGAAATAGCTCCCTCTAGAAATGACGGATAAATAATAGATCACGATCACTGATAATAGATTGTGGTACTCCATGTAAACGAACTTCTTTGACAAACACTTCAGCCACATTTTTTGTTGTATAAGAGTGCTGCAATAGGATAAAACGACCATATTTTGATAACCTATCCACCACCACCAGCACTGTATCTTAGCCTTTGGATTTAGGGAGCCCAGTAATAAATTCCATGGAAATGTCTTCCCAAATCTGATCTGGAATAGGTAATGGTTGTAACAGTTCCCCCAGAGATGTGGCAGCGTATTTTTGTCTTCAAGACATGTGTCACAAGAATGAACAAACTGATGTATACATTTCTTCATTCCGATCCAGTAAAGATTGCCCGCAATTCTCCTATAAGTGCGTAGATATCCTGAATGCCCTCCAATAGGGGAAGAATTTCATTCCCTTAGGAGGAGTGGAACAAATGGGGATCACCAACCACCCTTTATGCAAAAGAACCCCCTGATGCCATGAAAAACCAAGTCAAGAGTTGGGCTCCTGTTGCAGATCCTGTATAATTTTACACAATATCGGATCTTGCTACACCTCCTATTGAAGTGTTTTGCCTTCTTCCCAAAGCGGATATGAAACGATGGTCTTAACTCCCGCTCTTCATAAACCCGTGACAAGGCATCTGCAGCCTTGTTTTCTGGCCCATGTTTATAAATGATTTCAAAGTGATAGCCCAGAAGTTTAGCCATCCAACATCGTTGGTTTGTTGTAGTAACCCTTTGTTGCAACAGATGACGTAGAATTTTTTGGTCAGAATAAACCACAAATGACCTACCAAGCAAATAGTGACGCCAATGATGCACCGCTAATAGCAAAGCCATTAACTCCTCATTGGCTGACTTGGAGAGATTTCCTGCTGAAAATGTTTTACTGTAATAGGCTATTGGCCTTCTGTTTTGCATCAAGACGGCACCAACCCATTTCCCCGAAGCATCACATTCAATCTCAAAGGGTTGTGAAAAGTTTGGAAGGGCTAATACTGGAGATGTTCGCAAAGCGTTTTTCAGAGCCTCAAAGGACTCTAAGGCTGCTGAACTCCAATGAAATCCCTCTTTCTTCATCAATTCAGTGAGTGGCTTAGCTATTTTTCCTGAATACATAATGAACTTGCAATAATACCCTGTCAATCCAAGGAATCCCCTCACTCTCTTAACATTTCAAGGAGTAGGCCATGTCAAAACACTACTAATCTTTGCGGGATCCACAGCTACCCCTTTTTCGGAAATGATATGCCCCAAATACTCCACCATTCGTCTCCCAAAACTGCACTTCTGTTTGTTAACCAAAAACTAATTTCTTTTCAAAATCTCCAAGACTCTCGATACATGCAAGACGTGAGTATCCTAATCTGCACTATAGACCAGAATGTTATTTAAAAAAAAACAAAACAAGCATTCTAAGAAAAGGTCTGAAAATGTCATTCATTGCGGACTAAAAAGTAGCCGATGCATTGGTCAATCCAAACGGCATCACTAGGAACTCATAGTGACCATCATATGTCCAGAAAGCTGTCTTGTGGACGTCCTCCTCCTTGACCCTAATTTGGTGGTAACCAGACTTGAGATCTAGCTTAGAGAAAACATGAGCATTTTGCAATTCATCTAAAAGTTCATCCACCACTGGAATAGGATACTTATCCGATACCGTGACTCTGTTTAATGCTCTATAATTGACACACATTCTCTATGAAGTATCTTTCTTCTTAACTAAAATGACAGGGTTGGAATAAGCACTTGAACTAGGTCGTATGCTGCCTACTTGCAACATTTGTTGGACCTGTTTCTCAATTTCATCTTTGTGATGAAATGGGTATCGGTATGGCCTCACACTAATTGGACCTTGCACTTGCTACAGAACAACAGCATGAGCATGGTTCCTTTTGGGAGGTAATCCTTGAATCTCTTGGAATGCTTCTGGAAATTGTGTCAGCAACATATTCATCTCCTCCTGTTCCTTCCTGTTAAGTTGTGGCTGCTGCTTCCCTACTGTCTCAACAACTTCTGATGATTGAAAGTCGCCAAGCAAACTCTCTAATAGGCTATGCAAGGGTGCTAGCCTTAATTGTCTTTCGGAACACTGGTGTAAGGGATGGAATTTTTCTCCGCACCTGAACTGGACCCCCTTAGCTTTTAAGTCCATCAATTCTTGGTAAGAAATGTGTCGTAGCCCTCCGTTTTTCTCCGACGGTCCCCTTCTTTCCCCTTCTGATCGTCTTATCAGTGCCGCTATGTGAGACACAGAAGCTCTGTTCTGCGAGCTGGTGTGAGAATGGTGGCCCGACGGGTCTCGGTTTCTACCCGATCTGACTTCTCATATTAAAACCCCTTGACCCACTAAGAGTGAATGAACCGGCTTCTTTTGGGTTGGGTTAACCCGAAGATTGTTCCTAAAATAAACATCTTACCTTTGGTTCTAAGGGCGATATCCGGGAGCTGAGTTCTCGATGCTTCTTTGCTCACCATTCATCTCTTCCTCCACAGCCCTTTTTCATCATTTGGTACCTGTTGGTTGGGCTGAACTTGTGCAATCTCCACCTGAGATCACATCGCAACCCATTCATGAAATAACCCATAAATTGTGCTTCAAGTAAACGACCCACCTGTGAAAATAAAAATTTGAAGGCCTCGATGTACTCTTCTACAGAATCTGTTTGCTGTAAGTCAAAGAGTTCTTCTAATGGGTTCTCAAATCGTCTCCCTCCATATCGATCGATTAAGGCTTTCATCAACTTCTCCCATGTTAGCTCGACTTCGATCTCTCTCAGGAGGTTAAACCAATGAATGGTTGATCCCTCCATACTTAAGAGAGCCAGTTTAATTTTCACCTCTTCTGAAATACTGTGAACCTCGAACTATACTTATACACTCGTGATCAATCTCACAGGGTCGGACCCATCAAACATGGGTAATTCTACCTTACGAACAGACATCTTGTACTCCTCCGTATTGCCATAGGACTATTTCGGCTAAATGGGTTGTTGATGATGCTGAGTACTCTTTTCACCCGCCATAGTTTGCCCCCTCCCAGAGGTATCACTCCCTTGTCCCTCTTCTGGCCTCTTACACATCATCTTACTCATTTCCAACAACAATTCCCGCTACATTTCTCCCATGGCCATTCTCATAGACGATTGAATATCTTCAACCCCAGCCTCCAGATTAGCCATACGAGATTCCAAATAGCCTACTCTATCAGACATCTTTGGTGGCATGAAGACCTCCACAATTACTGAATTCCCAACGATCCTCCCTTCCTATGGATCTGGCAGGTTGTACCAATGATAGAAATCTAGTCTTTAAATACTTGAGGTACATTGTATTATTGAATTATAGTAATAATAAACCATTACAATGCTGATATGTGAATGCTCCTAAGAAGGCTCAACTATCCTTCTGTCACAAATTCTTCCCTTTTCTTTTCTCCCCACCCTTCTCTCCCCTTCCTGAGCTAAGAGAGATGATTCTTGTCTCTTGAGAGACGCTTCCACTACAAAGACTCTAGCTTCCATTCGCATTTGCATACAATCTCTACCCTTCTAGACTCTAAATGAAAGCACCAGTTGATAGAGAACTCTATAGAGATTTTATTATTGATATGTTTGAAAGATGAAAACAAGCTGGAGCAAGCTCCCCCTCCATATCCCCTCTCCACTCATTCTCTCTCCGTAACTACCTTATAATAAACTTGCCTACGTGGCAACTGACTCTCATCCCTTTCCCGATTTGTTGCTACGAGTGTAGGTTTTAAGGGGCTTAGGTTGTGTGAGTTGGTTATCTCGAGTAAGGGATGGGGCCTTAGATAAAATAGGTGAAGTGCTAACAAGGAGGCTTCAACTTATCTCTTTTGTGCTGAGAAGCCTGCATACGCACTAGAGTTCCCATTTTTTCCTCCAAAGAGGATCAACAAGGAGCTGGAAAAATGTAGTAAGAACTTTCTCTGGACTGGAAGTGTTGATAACTTCAAAGGTGCAAAAATAAAGTGGGAGTAGCTTTGCTGGAGAAAACAACAAAGGGGATTAGGGTTCATTTCCATGCAAATGAGTCAATTAATCCTAGTTGCCAAAAGAATATGGAGACTGTTCACTAACAATGAGGCTCTATAATCCAAATGGACTAATGAATATTAACTTAGTTTTTGGCAGATTGAAAAGAGGAAAGGGCAACAAGTTTATCCCCTAATCAAAACACACATTGGGAATGGACAGTTCTCTGGGTTCTGGTTTGATAATTGGTCAAAGCAAAGCCCCCTAATCATTAAGGAAGATTTAACATCACTAATAACTAAAATTCCTATTCAAGCTCAGGTTAAGGAAGTTATTCAGTAAGATACTTGGGCCATTAGCCTTAGAGGCAGTGGTAGATTTCGAGCATATCTTCCTAAATACTCCCCCATTCCTTCAAATGATGGCAGCCACTAATTACCCAACAAAGGTAGAAAAGTCACCAATCATTCTTTTCTTAAAGCTCTCTGACCCCAGTTGCCTAGAATTTAGTGGTTTAACATGGTTTGGAAGTGCCTTTTGATGGCTAAAGCCTCTTCTGTTACTTGGTTAGCAGCAAGGCACAAATTAAAAACCAAAGATAGGTTGAATAGTTCAAATGATCAATTTGCTATGCAACCTCAGGCTAAAAACTATTAAGCACTTGTTCTTTCAATGTGAATACACTAAAGTTGTTTGGGCTAGGATGCAATATATGATGGAACTTCTCTGTCCTCATTTGGAATGGTAAGATATGATCATTTCGGCAAATATCCTCTACAGAAGATTTGAGAGGAGACCAGCTAACTATTAGTCTCTACATAACTTGCTCAGTCTATTCCATTAAGAGAGAGAGGGAAAATAGGCAATTCAAGAATTGCAAAATGGATAGATATGTACAAACTTACAGGGTCTACTATTGGAATAGAGAAATCTTGTTGGCTCATAATTCTAAAGGAATGAGGGCTTCAATGAGAGAAGATGGAGTTTGGAATGATTCGTAATTATTTCATATGTTGTGTTTAATATAACAAGTGCCTAAAGAGTTAGTGTTGTACACTAGCAAGATTCTTGTCCTCGTACGTTTTTCCATTTGATGCTCAGTAATGAGCCCTAAATGAATTTTATTTTAAATTTAAAAAAAGCTAACAAAGAACATAATATACTACATACTGGATCAAAAATAGGTAATACATCAGAAAGTGACATTGCTTGCCTACCCAGCGAAAACCTTCCTTCTCTTGGAGTACAGCACCTATTATACTCTCACCAACATTAGCCATCTGGGAAGCTACCACGCATATAAATGCCTCAGCTATATCTACCTGATTTACAAATAATGAAACAAAGAACGATCAAACAATTTCAGATCTTTTAAATATTGATAGGTTATATAGTCTTAGTAAGGTTAATAACAACTGATTAGAAAAACAAGAGAAACTAACTTCGATCAGCCTTGTCCACCCAGCTCAGCTGATACATAAATCTTATCCAATCTTAATCCTAACTTATTTTTAGTCCCAACTATAGGCTAAAACTATAACCCCAAACAATAAATGAAATAGGACAAGCTAGATTAAGAACCCAACTTCTAGTCCTACTAACAACTGCATCTTTCTTATTATGTCCTCTTTGTTATTTGTATTTCATTTTTTACAACAAAATAATAAATTAAATCCTTTCACCAATTCTATTTGCGGTTCAATAAACAAGTAGTTTTAATTAGTTCTCTCATTATATTCCTCTATTTTAGTCCTCTTATTATAGCATTTAATCAGTCTTACTATGGAAAAGACTATTGACAAAATAAAAATTGAGATGGTGTCCAATAAAAATAAAACAAAGAGGATTTAAGCAAGAAAATTGAACAAGGAGGACGATAACAAAACTGACTTTACTAATCATATGATGATTTGAAATATAAATATCAAGACAAGCCGGGACAATGCTTCAAGCAAAAGGCTACCATTCGAGCAAATAAAAGAAATGGAAGCTCCACTCAAATATATGGAAGATTATAAACTACCTGACCCATGAGACAACTAATTGAAGCAAGAAGAATTGATGCCAGTAATCCTGCTAACGTTCCCTCAAGACTCACAGCCCCTTCTGTTCCCCTTGGAACCACCTTAAATGATGTCACAAGATACCTGCTTGTTTGAAACAAAATTTAGCCACTTTACATCCTCATCTAGCTAAAACAAGACGAAAGGAAAAAGAAAAGAAATCAAAGAATGGGCTTAAATAAATATTTCATTTCAATAAAATAAAGTTTCAATAAAATAGAAAGTAGCTATTGATAAAGAATTTCTCCCAAATAATCGAGTTACTTTTTCATTTATGATAAAATTAAAAATCCAACCAAAACTTTTTTTCTAAGATTAGTTCTTGTAGAGAACCTCAGTTTCATTCAAAGGACATATTAAATACTTTGACATACATCCAAGATATGTTTTCATTATCTACACAAAAGCAACAAAATGAATAAAGGAGGGCCCACACAAATTGGTAAAGCTCATACTCTTAGCCACAATATCTCACTGATTTGTTATCAAACCTAATTCCTCAAAAATTGGACTCTTAACCTTCAAACTACAATATCCAAGCCTTAAATATCTCAAGCATAACTTATAGCACAGTCAAATTAAAGTTTAAAATTTGAAACTAGAGAAACGATCAAGTCAGATAAACAGTTGGCAATCTAAAGCCCATACATGGAAGAGCTATAAACATAAAATAACCCAACTACTATACAGAGTTGAAACATGATAGAGACTTTTGATTAGCACAAGAAAATCATAACAAAGTGGCAAATTCACATTCTTCTGATCTAAATTGCGTGAGTTTCCATAAAATAGTAGGTCTAAAACTTGCTTAAAAAATATATTAAAAATGCAATCAGTCTGCTAGCTCCATCATAGTTTAAAAGGAAAACTTCCATAGGTTGCATCTCAATATCATCCCAAAACTTTGTTCAAGCTCACAAACACACATAGAAACAAAAAAGAACAAAACGATGAAACAAAAGCTGCTTTAGACAGTGTCACACTATGTGGACCGGGGAGAAAGGTCTGAAATCTAATACGTAGAAGAACATTGTGATTGAGAATGTATGACACATAAGTAACGATCTACAAAAGAAAATTAGTTGTGGCTTACAACTAAATGAAAGATTGAAGATAACAACAGACAAAACAGATCCTCACCTAAAAAGAAAGATAACTTACGTAGTTTTACCATATGCTTTTCCTATCTCACTGGAGACAGTATCACTTAATTTTGTACAGAAACTTGCAACAAAGCCAAGAAGCCAAAGTTGAGAAAATGCGTTCCCTCCTACTCCATATATAGACAAAAAAGCGCACACACAACCAGCAGCACTGGAACCAATTACGCTGCCCGGTCCCCTTCTTCCCTTCATCTTCTCAGCCACCCCTTGAGCTTCCTTTTGTGCCATCTTCACTTTTGTCGCCGCTGTGCCCTATCAGCACAAGTGAAGAGAATCTGTCAACAAGGATGATATGAAAATTGCAATCACGTAAGGATTCAGAGTACTATCTGATAAACAAAAACAAGTTCCAAATTACAAAATATCAGGGCATGCGAACGCCTTTATCAATAAAAAGAAGCTGGAGAAGAAAACTACTGTCCACATCACGACATGAAGGGAGAAAAAACCTCCATTAACCCAGATAAGAAAACAGGTCCAGCTATCCATAAACCATACGAAGTTCTATATGCATAGAAACAAGGAGATTAACATAATGAATCTAAAAAAAAAAGACAAAGTAATGAATGATTATGGGCATAAAAATGGGTAATTAGACTCACTATAACAAAGTACGAGGCAACGAGAAGAAAGCCAGATGGGCCAAAAGCACGCCAAGTGAGAGTACCCAACAAGAAAGCCGCGCCAATACCGGAAAGGGAGAGACCAGAGAGCAAAATGGGTGAACCGACTATGAAAATCAAGAAATTGTTGAGGAGAGCGGACTGCCACGTGGGTGGTTCCCATAGGATCATACCCATGGCCTCCGATAAGGCTCGGTGCACGGAGAATGAATATGGCCTATGTACAGACATCCTGGGATTGTAAACAGTGTTTAAGGTTCTATTGGGGTTGTTGGGGAGAAATGGGGATTTGTTGAGGAGAAATGGGGATTTTTGAAAGTGGAGAGACGGCAGAGAAGTTGGAGTTGAGGGGTTTGCGTGGAGAAGAAGAGTTGAAACTGCCATTTTTCGTCTCTTCCTTTTTATTATTTGTTATTTAAGTTTGACTTGAGATATTTTGGTGTTTGAGTGAAGTTGTCGGGAGAGGGAGCAGATGTAAGCTCAGCCTGTTTTAATATCAGATCAATTGTTTGACTTTTGCTGTTTTATCGTTATTTTAATTTATTTTATATAAATATATGAATTAAATAAATTAGAATAATATTGAAATAGCAAAATTATAACAGCATACACCTCCCTATTTTGTTTTGTTTTTTCCTGAAAGCAATTCAGCTTGATATTGTTAAAAGGATAGTTGAATGGTACTTTCCTGAAAGCTGTTCTAAGTAAACTGGAGTTTACGAATTGTTTCGTTTCTTTGGTATTGAGCTGTGCCCACACAATTAAGCACTAAATACTAATCAACAACGATCTTCATACTTTCTATTCCCTTTCTGTACGCGAGCGTTGTCTACACTGATATCAGTTGATGTCAATCACATGAAATATTTTCTCAAGGTCTTTAACTGAGGCTTGCACAACGAGCGTCAATTTTTCCAAATCAGATAACATGCAGTAAGTGGTGCGGACTATAATAATCCAGGCACAGCCTTTAATAAGAAATATTTGGGCCTTTAAGCTTTTGCACTAGATCGAAGTCCAACGTATTCTCCCTCTAGTATAAAAAAAAAAAAAAGAAATTGTTTGTTCCTATTTTATTTTTGTGATTTTAGTTATAATTTTCAAATAAAAAGAAACATTTCATTAAATTGTATTTGGTTCACCAATGTCAGTGTTTCTTGTTTTCAAAAATTAAAATATCGCAACTATTTTATGAAAATAGAAATTTTGTGTTTTCTTCTATTTCTACACTAGGTCTTCAAAACAAACGACTATCATTTTTCCCCTTTCAATTTCTTTCTGTTTGTTCTTTTTTCTTTGGCTGTATCCTTTTACCCTCTTCCATCCTACTGTCAACTACTCTATGATTACTACACATCACACAGTTCTAGCTACCATTTTTCATCTCAACTATGAGAAGGGATGAAGACTCTCACTCTAAGTTTCCCTTACTACCATCACACACCTTGCACCGAATCTGGAAGTCCTTCAAAAAGAAGCTAGATCATGGGAGGCGTCACTAGTGGGGTTCTTTTTGGAGAAAAGACCCCCATTTATGGTGCTGCATAAATGGGCAAACACTGCTTGGAAGAACAAAGGTCTATTAGAGGTACTATTAGCTGGAAAAAAACTTAGCGTTATTTACCTTCTCCTCCAAAGCTCAAGCCCTTAAAGTCCTAGAAGAAGGACCTTGGCATGTGATGAACCTTCCATTGTTTCTCCAAAGCTGGTAGTCGGGTGTTCTAACCTGAAATAGAAAAACTAAAGTCAATACCTCTATGGGTCAACTTGTATAATGTACCATTGGAATATTGGACTACCAAAGGCCTCAGTATGATTGCAAGTTATTTGGGACAACATCTTTGTATGTATGAAAATACAGCAAAAAGGAAAAGGTTAGGCAATGAAAGACTATGGATTACTATGGATATCTCTAAGGATCTACCTAAATAAATTCCGATTATGAGGTTAAGGTTGAATAGAACATTGTATGAAGATACTATAATAGCGGACTACCAATGGAAGCCTTCGTTGAAGCTACAAGGCAAGAGGTGGATGCCTACTGGAAAATTTTTCAAGAACGGGAGTTATGTGGAACTAATGGGTATAGATTAAGATGAGAAAGATGAGCAGGTAATATGTCAAAATATATCCCATGTAGAACCAGTAATAAGGGATCAAAGTAAGGTGGATAAAGCTAGAAATGATGAGCTGAAACAAAGCCATAAGGGGTTCAGAGTTGTTGTAGCACTTCTAGATTTAGAAGGAGAAATCCAGATTAGGCAGACCATGAAGATATGCTCAACTAAAGAAGATCCTAAGGAAAACAAGCCAACTATGCTTTAGGGGGGAAAAGTGATGATTTGGAGGCAAGTTCTTCCCCTTCAACATCGAGCAATGCTGAAGGAAAGGAGGTGGCAAAACAGTTTACTAGTGTCAAACGGAGCAAAGGTACTAGGAGCAAAGGTCAAAGCTCCAAAGCTCCAAAGCCATTTCTTTATGATTTTAGTTTAGAATGTTAGGGGCTTTAATTGCCCCAAAAAGCTATTGGCTTTAAAAGATTTTTTGGCTAAAGGAAATTTTTCGATTTTTGCTATTTTGGAAACAAAAATTAAATTGGAGAATCGTAAGTTTCTTAATAAGTTAGGTAACAGGTGGCAATCTCTCTCTAATCATCAAGCTCATACTTATGAGAGAATTATTGTTGGTTTTGATCCTCAAATGGTGGACATTGAGGTGTTAGAAATGGAGATGCAGGTCATGCATATGAAGTGGCATTTTGTTGAGCAGAATATGTCCGTTTTTGTCTCGGTGGTGCATGGTTTTAACAATGTTTTTCATAGGAAAGTTCTTTGGTAGAGCTTACTAAGTTTTCAAAGAAGAGTGGTAGGCCCTTGGCTCATTTCAGGTGATTTTAATTCTACTCTCTATAGAACGGAAGCAGAAGGGCACTCTTCCTTAAGGGAATTCTCTATTGATTTTAAGGATTGTGTTGATCAATTAGGCGTTCTAGACCTTAAGGCGACTGGTCATTTCTTCTGTTGGAGTAATAAGCAAGTTAATGAATTGTCTCTAAGGAAAAAGTTAGACCGCGTTATGGTCAACCAGGCATGGCTACAAAAATTCCCTGAAAGCAAGGCCTCTTTCTTGGATCCTAGGTTTTCAAATCATACACCAATGATGGTGGAGGATTTGTTCCTAAAGGTGAAGCGTTGCCATCCTTTTAGATTCAACAATTACATGGTCGATGTAGATGGTTTTTAGGACTGCTTGAGGGTAGGGGTGACATCAATTGTTAATGGAACTCTCCAATTTAAATTTGTGCAGAAGCTTAAACTAATTAGAAAGGGATTAAAGTCACTAAAGAGACAGATAGGGGAGAACAATTTCCAAGCTATTTCAGTTGCCAGGGATAATTTATGCCAAGTTTAGAATGCTCTTTCCTATAATCCTGGGGATTTTTCCCTTTCATCTAATGAGAATTCTTGTTGGCCACCGTTTCCGGAACCTAACTCTTGAACCATAAACATGAATAATGATCATCTTACCTTGAAGGGTTATCTCAATAAACCCTAATTAGCCATGTGATTTTTTTTTCCATTGGACCCTAATTAGACATTAATCATACATCTTCAATCTTATAACATCTCAAAATTCACTGACAGTTGTTCAATAGTGCGACCATACAAAAACAATCATATACTTGGACTCAATTCGCCTACTTGTGATCATAATTTGAAAGACTTAAAACCTTAATTCCAATTTGACTTCTTCATATGCATCATATATATAAGTCTCTAGTTTGATTTGGCACAAGAATCAGCTCAATTGGAGGTCTATAGCTCAAGATATCATCAAAATACC
>JAOQMQ010000005.1:23124046-23140313 GCA_027563845.1 Erythroxylum subrotundum | reverse complement strand
CCAGAATGATGAAAAAGCCTTTCTTTATTTATTCATAAAGTCTATACACTGTACTTTTGAACAAAACGCGCTAAAGGGGATTGCCTTTAGGGAACTACTCTAACAGGCATGTGTACACAAAGAAAATAAACTAAGTTATAGTTCTATAAGAAAATTAACAACAAGCAAATAATTGAAAAACAAATAGAAATTAAATGGGTTGCTTCTTTAACGTCTTGAGCTGGATGCCTCAATGATCATGCTCAAGGTAGGTAGCTCAAAGTGATTGATTCCACCGTTTCATCCATTTCATTCAAATCTATCTCCAAGAATCACCTAAATACTTCCTTATTTGCATCCACTAGACAGTGGCAACATTCATCACTCTCCTTAACTAAGTCTAGCTTCTTTTCTTCTTCTTCCTGCAAGGCAAAATGAAAATCCACAGCATTAACTTGATCAACAAAAGAATAGTCTTCAGAAACAGTAGTAGTAGAAATAGGTTCAACATCAAAGATTGAAAATTCTACTATTTCTCCCAAAATAGTCATGCTTAGTTTTTTATTCTTCACATCAATCAAGGTATTGGTGGTGGCCATAAAAGGCCTCCTTAAGAGTATGGAGTGCTCCTTTCTTTCTCCTTGACTTCCTCTATGTCTAGGACAACAAAGTCTACAAGAATAATCAATCCTCCAACTTTCATTAGGACGTCCTCCATTATTCCTTTCGGATAACGGATTGACCTATCAACTAATTGCAAACACACGTTCGTAGGTCTTACCAAGATCTAATTTCTCATAAATAGAGTAAGGAATAAGGTTTATGCTTGCTCTAGGATCAAGCATACCCTTAACCTCATCACCGTTACCTATTGATACTTTCACGATAAAACGTCCTGGGTCTTTTAGTTTGGGGGGGGGGGGGTCAAATGCTACTGTAGAATTGCACTTGCTACATCCAAAACTAACACCTTTTTGTTAGGCTCAAACTTTTGCTTCTTGGTACTTAGTTCCTTGAAGAACTTGAAATAAACCAAAATGTTCCTAATCATTTCTAACAAGGAAAGATTAACATTAACCTTAGAAAGCATGCTATATAGCTAGAAAAACTGCTCATCTTGTTTTAATTCCTTAAGGCGGCATAGATATGGAATTGGTGGTTCATAAGGATCCGTCACCTTGTGCAGTTTTTGTCTCTCATTGTCCTTGGTGTCATGCTTTAGTTGTTCACCCTTTTGAATGTGAATTGAAGAGTTTCCCCCATTGCGTTTCTCATTCTGCTCATCTTCTTCTGGGGTGAGGCTTTCCTTCTCTTGATTATCAGTAGCAGACAGCTCAGAAGGAAACTCAACATGATTGTCAATCAGCTTCCCACTTCTTAGCACAGTGATTGCTTGGGTTTGTTCGGGTTGACTAGGCATCTTTTCCTTTTGATTGTTGTGCATTTGAGTATCGAATTGCCCTACCTGGATCTCAATCCTTTTCACATACCCCTCCAAAGAGGCGAACCTCGTGTGTGACCGGAATAAACACATTCAGATTTTCCTCCAAGGAAGGCTTACTCAGCGGGTTTTGATTTGAGGATTGCCCTTGATAATAATTTGGCCTCTGAAAATTCTGATACTGTGGTTAGGGTTGCATCAGTGGATGTTGGTCTTCCAAGAGAAATTAGGGTCGTTTCTCCAACCAGGGCTGTAGATGTTCGAGTATGGATCATTTCACTCCTTTGGTTAAAAATCGTTAAGTGAGTTACCTTGTTCTTCCTTATCTGCCAAAGGTTCGTAAGAATAGTACAAACATTAGCTCCATGACCAAAAGTTCCACATATACCACACACCTTTTGATTTGGAACGTTTGGGGTAGCCTTGTACTTAGCATCTTCACATGCCTCGTCAACTCAGCTAACTATATAGCCAATTCTTGATTCGAGCTCACTTCATAAACTCCATCTCTTTTTCCTCTAAGGCTCTTTTGTTGAGAATTGGCCCCCAAAATTTCGAAGATTTCATACATTTCTTCGGTCGCCCTCTCTCCTACAGCTCCTCCTGCTGCATTGTCTATCGTGTACTGGTACTATTGCATCAACCCATTATAAAAGAATTGGTTTAGCATGTGCAGTGGGAAATGATGTGGACATTATATCAATAAGAGTTTAAATCGTTTGCACGCCTCGTGGAATGGCTCTCCCTCCATCTGAGTGAAGGTAGCTATCTTGGTGTGCAACTCAGAGGTCTTTATATGGGAATATAATTTTCCCATGAATTTTTTGTACACCTCCTCCTATGTAGCCGATGAGCTGGGTGGAAGAGTCATTAACCACGCCTTGACCCGGTCCTTTACTATGTACAGTAAACATATCATTCTGAGTTGATCTTCGTTAAGCCATCCAAAGGAAAGGTTTAGAGAGTAGTATAGAATTCTTGAATGAAATTCAAAGGGTCTTCATTGGGAACCCCATAGAAAAATGACATCATATTGAAGTGGATGCTCTTTAGTTCATAGTTTATGGCTGCCTCTCCCAAACAGATGCACGAATTGGCAGTACTGATCACAGGTCTGACGTACTCCTTCATCACTAACTGCCTTTAACCCATCTTGTGGTTATTCACTTGATCTTCAAGCTTGGGTTCCTCGCGATCATCTTCAGAGTCCCCTTGAGTTCTTTGCCTTCGATATATGTTATCAATAAAAGGGATGGGTTCGCTATCTAAAGATCTCTTTCCTAGCATCAACCAAGTGAATTCACTACCTAAAGGTCTCCTACATAACACAAACTAACTACGGAAAGCACTTAATTAATAACAAAAATTACAAAACACGTTAACAAAATAACATAATAAAACATGGATGCATGAACAAACATAAACAATCAAAATCACTTAACTAAATAAAAACAATCAAAATTAATTCAAGTTCAAAACACTAAACACCTCCCTGACAACGACGCCAAAAACTTATTGTGCCCGAAAAGTTCTAAAAATTACCTAGCCCATCGTACTTGTAAGTATATAAGGTAGTTGTAGTGATTACCTAGGGTCGTCTCCCACGGAAGTGAAATTGGTTCACTTAAATTAATTTTGAACAAAAACAAAAATAAAGGTAATCCTAAACATTCTACCGAAGAATTAGTCTGAAAAGTAAACAATTCAACCGAAAACAAATTAGTCTGAAAAGCAAACGATTTAACCCAAAAAAAGGACAAATAGATTAATTGAAATGGAACTCTTGGGAATTAATTTCACTAATTTAATCTCCTATGCATGATTAAGAGAAATGATTGGTTAGTTGTTTTACTAAAATTAACAATCGAATTATAAAATCAACTCAAATAATAGACTAAATCTAGCTTTCACATTCGACAAGTTATTATTTGAATTAATTATGAAAACCCAAATACTAATTACCACCTAAGTTAATACATTTCTAATTCATAACCTAAGCATGTATAGTTTCTAGCTCCATATTAAACTTCTCCTCTCGGTCCTTGATGCAAAGTTTGGTCATGCTATTACATCCATTCAGTTCAGAAACTATTGCAAGCGTAAGAAAATAGCACAATCCCTCAATCATGCATATTTGACTAAATAGCTACATTAATCCTCAAGAAAAAGAGATCATCTAATCAAGGATGTCACAAGATTCATCATCATTTAACACTTCAACCCCATCTTTACCAGTATAAGTGAAGTATTTAAGTAGTAAACCAAGTAAATAACTAAGAAAAACTGTCAAAAGCTACATAGTATGGGTTCGGTTAAGCTAACAAAATAAGAAATCTAGTAAACAATAGAGAACAATACAATAAATAAGTAACAGAGTAAGCAAACAAAGGTTCTCGTATGAATAAGTCGTGGTGGTCTCCTGCAACTTTCAATCCTTCTGCATTAGCTTTCACCTTCTATTATGGTTAATGTGCACCAATACAACTTAATGCTCCCACTACCTTAACCTCTGTTGCACTTCTTCTTCACTGACCATCTCTGTTTCTCTTCTCGTCTTCCCTTTTTTCTCTCTATCCCTCTTTTCTCGAATGTGTTTGTGATATATGGAATGTGGAATGAAGAGTTGAATGAAAGATGTCTCTTCACTGCCACCCTCTCCTTCTGTTTGTAGTATGCTCCTAGGTCTAACGTTTCATGCCCTTAACCTCTGCAGTTGCCACATAATAACTAAAACATTACGAGAAAATGAAAGGGGTGTGTAAGTTGCGGCCATGACTTACATGTCACAACAGTGACATGCTTATGGTTGTGACTTACCATTAAATCCTAAACTGATCAAACTTAAAAAGGTTAAGCCCTAATTTGAGCTTTTAGCCGAGAGAAAAATATGGGAGCTCCAATAAATATGCATCGAGTTTAGAATGGATTTAATGAGTTGAAGTTTACCTGTATAGGATATATTTTTATTTACCCATGAAGAGAGTCTTCTCTAAATACATTCTATAAGAGGTAATCTTTCCTGATAGTTAAGGCGCTTAGTGATTTTTGAAAGGCCGAGATATATAAAAGGAGGGTTGGTGCATTGTATACCTGTAGCTTGTGCTATAAGAGGCTGAATCCCTAAGGCTACTTTGGAGAGAATAAATAGATTCTTGTTAAGATTGATATGCAATCCAGAATAGCCCTTGAAAATATCCAATGCCTTCATGAGGATGTGGATGGATTTTATTTGGGCTCTACAGAAAAGAAAAAGGTCATCAATAAAACCAAGGTTAAATGGAGCAATCTTCTGATATTTAGAGTGGTATCTCAATTTTGGGTTGAGTTGCACTTCATGTTTAATGATATAACTAAGAATCTCTATACATAGGATGAATATATAGGGGGATAAAGGATCCCCCTGTCGAATTCCCCTAGCTATTGTAAAAAATTTGGTAGGACTTCCATTAATAAGTATAGCTAAGGAAGCAGAAGTGATGTATTGCTTTAACCAATTGATGAACATAGGAGGGAACCCAAATGCTTGGAGTATGATCTATATGAAATCCTAAATGATGTTGTCGAAGGCTTTATGAAAATCAATTTTCATTGTACAGTTCAAAGCATAATTAGAGTGACAGTATTCTTTAAGAATTTCTTAAGCTATGAGTATATTATCACCTATATGGCGATCCTGCATAAAAGCTCATTGGTTATCATTGATCAAAGGAGATAAAACCCTCTTCAATCTCATGACGAGTATCTTAGAGATGATCTTGTAGAGGAAGTTGGTGCATGGGATAGGTCGAAAGTCTCCAAATGTAAGGGGGTTGAGACTTTTAGGGATCAAACATATAAAGGTACGGTTAATTTCCTTAAAGAGGATCTTGTTGGTAAAGAATTCCCAAATTGCCTGTTTCACAAAAAGTCCTATAATATTCCGTGATTTTTGGAAGAAATGGTTGTTAAAGCCATTGGGTCCAGGTGCTTTTGAACCGTCCATAGCAAAGACTTCTCTTTCGATTTCACTATCATCAATCGATTAGGTGAGAAATTCACAATCAAAAGAATAAACTTGCTGCATGTTTAGTAACCTCAATTCATCAAGGGAGACATTCAAATAAGCAGGCAAACCTAGAGGAGTAGTAAGATAACTTGTAGCTTCATCTTAGATATCATAGGGTTCCAAGAGTAATGCACCTATTACAGATGTGATAAAATGGATTTTGTTGAAGTTACGTTGTGCTAAGATGGATTTTAAGAAAAGCCCGGTGCATTAATCGGCATCCTTAAGCCAGTGTATTTTTTCTCTCTGTTGAAGCAAGGAGTGATGATTGCTTACAACTTAAAAATCAATGGAATTGGTAGAGATGGAGTCTAGGGTGGTTGCTCAAGAGAGGAGGAGGAAGCTGGTTTGGCAGGGAGGGGTAATGGGGGGAACTAAAAAATCTATAGGTTAGAGTTGGTTGTCATGTTGCTAAAGATGGAAGGTGGCGTTAGATAATGGTTTGATAAGAATGCTTAAGATAAAAATGGTTATTAGTTATGGTAGGATGAAATAGTTTAAAATGGAAAGATGAGTATGCCCTAGGTGAGTTCAGGATGAGTATCAGAGGGTGGTTTGATATAGGGAGGAAATATGCAAGCTAGGTGAGCTAGGCATGTTTTAGTGTGATTGGTCGACATATATATGTTAGTGGTTGACCAATATAAGTTAAAGTTGTTAAAATTGATGTACTTTGAATTTGTAGCAATACTGGTTGATGTACTGGTTGACTAATATATTTACTAGTCAACCAATGTTCCAACGACTAGTGAATTTGGTGCTATAAATGCATACTAGTCAACTATTACATCAGATATAGCCATTATAATGGCTAGTTCTTGGATCCAACAACTATTTTGGGTCCTAAAACACTATAAATAGGTATTTTCTCATTGGTTTTAGAATCAAGAAGGCTTTGGATGTTTTAAACACACATTTAGGCTTTGGATGTTTTAAATACACATTTAAAAGAGTTCTTCAATCATTTGAGCATCATTGTGTCACATTTATATGAGTTATTTATTTTAGAGCTCTCAAGTAATAAGTGACATATTTTTAAGTTTTAATACTTTATTGGGTATTAAATATTTTACTTGTGGGTGATCTAAGTGGGATTAAGGTTTCTCTTCACCTAGGAAGAAGATTGTAAGAAAATTTCCTCTTAAAAAGATTGTACAAAGGTTATTATTTACCTTGAAAGAAGAATTATAGTGTAATTCCAGCAAGAGTCTCGAAAGTGGATGTAGGCAAGGTTTGTTTAGCAAACCATTATAAATTGGTTTACCTTATCATTATATACTTTGTTGTTAATTGAGCACATTGGATAAAAGCATAGTTGAATTTTTAGAAGCACCTAATTCAACCCCTCTTTCTTGGGTTCCATTAGGGACTGACAAGTGGTATCAAAGCAAGTATATTAGGATAGTATTTAGAATGAAATCCCATAGCAAAGGTTATAATGACATATTTAAGAGCATTATCATCATCATTCAACCAAGATAAACAAAGCATTAGTAGACCACCTTTCTTTGATAACAATATTCATCTTTATTGGAAACCTATATGATAGGATTCTTTCCAATGATTGAAAGTGTAGACCTACAGGAAATAATTTCTAATGGTCCCTTTATTCCTACAAAAATTATAAATAATAAAAAGGTACACAAATTAAAGGAAGAATGGGAACTGCAATAAAGATTAGAAGAAAGCACTTAAAGCATCAACTTGAGATGACACAAGCGAATCTAAAAGTGAGCATTTAGAAGAAGAGCTAGCTCACATATGCTTTACCACTATGAATAATGATAAGGTAACATCTAACCCTAATTCTTGTAATGATGATAATGATGTTGATTTGACATATGATAAATTAGTAGAAAGTTTAAAAATCATAAGGAAGAAAAGGAAGAAATTGTCTTCTAAACTCAAGGAAGTTCAAAAAGAGTTAGATGTATGTATAAGTGAGAGTGAAAAGATGAACAGTGGATTACGTAACATTGAAGCATCCAAAAATGTGATTACTAATGACAATCATGACTTAGATGCATTAATGTGTAATAATGAAACATTGAAAAAGGAAAATGATGCTCTTAAGGACTCTTTATCTAAATTTACAAAGGAAGTGAGAAACTTGAAAAAAAATGTTATGAGCTCAGAGGAGTTTGAATAATAATCATGGAATTGGATATAAATGTGAAAGTAAAACACTAAAACTTCTTTTATCAAAGGAGAACATTTACATAGTGAAGAACTATTGCCTAGAATGATAAATGAGCATAGAGAATCCACACCCAAACATACATGTGCACATAACACATTCACTATGTCCCAGCCTAAGAGCAAACATCATGCTTTCACATATGGCTTTTAACCTAAGTATAGAGTTCAATACTCTCAAGAAAAGAATAGACATAATTTTTATGATAACATGCTAACCCACTCACACCCTTATAGAAACATGTATCACACCTTCATTCATAGTAGGCATCATACATATACTCATGGTAGGACTTTTCACCAACCTAGGAGACCATTCAACACATTTAATGACCAAAGAAAACTTCCTCAATATTCATACACACTTAAAATTCCAAGCAACGTATTTATGCATCATCATTACTCATATAACATGATATGTTATTTTTGTGGTAAGTTTGGACATATTGATAGACTTTTCTTTATAAAAAAATAATGTTAAGCAAATCTTTGAAAATTTGGGTTAAAAAGAAGGAACTAAACAATCAAGGAACCTTATTTAGGTTCCTAAAACACATTGATTACTTTATTTTATGTGTCAATTTGAGTATAAATCCTTGGTGATGATTATTTGAATTTGAATTATGAATAAGTTATTTTTAAAGTGTTAACTTTTGAACCTAGAATTAGATTCAATGTCACTAAGTTAGAATTTACATTAATTGGGTTATTATTTCTCTAAAATTTTGAAGAAGGATAAATCTTGCTTAATTAGAGGGAAATTAGTTTTTAATAGGAATTCTTTTTTGTAAGGCCCTTTATATGATCAAATTGTTTTATGATATTTAGTTAGTTGATATGTGTTTAAATATTATTTTCTTAATGTTTTGATACTTTAATTTGATTTTTAAAGACAATTCCTTAAGCTATCTAGTTAACTAGTCAACCGATATCTTTGTGTGGTTAACCAATATCTTTAAAATTCACTCCATTTTGCTTTCTAGTGAGTTTTTTAGTTTATTGGTTGCTTGTCTGATCACCTATATAGTCACATTGGTTGACGAATGTCCTTTAATGGTCGACCAATGTCGCAATATCTGACATTTTTTAATCTTTCTAATGAGTTTGATTTTTGTTTGTTCAAAGTTGTAGTCGCCCAATTACTCACACAATTGACCAATGTTTTGGAGTGGTTAACCAATGTTCCTCTTTTTAGAGAATTTTTGTAGTTCCAGTATGCTTGTGAGAAGGTTTATGGCATGAATGGTTGACCATAAAGCCATAATGGTTGACCAATGTCTCTTTCAAGGTAAACAATCAAGTTAACCTGTGACATATTTGGTCGATATATAAAGGTCAACCACAACCTTTTACTGGTCAATCAATTTCCCCAAGTGGTTGACCATTACACATGATTTAATTCCCCTTTCCTTTACCTTACTTTTGTTTTCTCGTTTTCTTGTTTAAGGCTCCTCAAGACCCTAAATAACTTACCGATATCTAACCATCTCCTTTAATTTTGTCCTCTTTTTATTAAATATCCTTATAATTCACATTCTCTTTGGATAAACCCTAACTCTAGGATTACTTGATATTGTTCATGTCTTTTACTTAAATTACATTGGTTTTTTTAAAGCCTGAATGCATGATATTTGTCATTCTAAAATTTCAAATTTGATTATTTATTCCAACATTATTTTTGAAATTTAGGACTAAATAAATTATACATTCTTTTATGAAAGTGATTGTTGGATATTGCAATTATGTTTTATTTATTACAATTCCAACCACCAATTTTCTAAAAACTTGCTTTTAGTGTCTTAATTGAAAATTTCGACTAATGCATCATACCGAAATTGGAGCCTTTCCAAATTAGGTATAATTAGGGATGTCTCTATAAAAATTGACCTTTTGTTTTAATTCTTTAAATTTTCAACAATACTTTCTAGTGAGAAAGATCGGCAATCTTGATCAACTCATTTTTTAGCCAAGTTAGCTTGATGCATGACACTTTATATTATGCATTTTTGGATTTCTTTTTTATGATTCCAAAAATGGGGAGAAAGTTTGGTGATATTAGATTTAGGGGGAGTGATAACATTCAGTGGGAGTGATTTCTTTTCATTTTTGCATTTATTGCATTTTATATGATATGTTTGAGTAAATTTATGTTATCTTCATGTATGGATATTTCTTTGATTTTGAATACCTTGTTTGTTCTTGATATTAATTTATTCTCTTCATATTGAATAATGGTTTATGCATGAATTAAGGGGGAGGTAGTCTCTATTTTTAATTATGTTTTGCATGCTTAATTTTATTATTGTTCTCTAATATCATAAACATTTTGTTATCATCAAAAGGGGGAAATTGTTGAACCAAGGGACGTTCCAATTGACATTTTGATAATAAAAAAACATAATTACTACTAATGTATTTATTATTTTGATGAAAAGAAATATTAGAATAGAATGAACCTATAAAGTTAAGAAGACAGTGTATGAAGTTGATAAAGAAAAGCTGAAGTTTGTAATTAATGAAATAAAGATCAAAATAATAACAAAAGATCAAGGCTCATCACGGTCATTTCATATTTCATATTTTTATTTTTAAGCAGACTTGTTAATTTAATGGCCTAAAAGGTTCACCGTATGAGGCTTTAATTGTATGAGGCTTTAAGAGGCATTAAATCTTTTGATTTTAATACAAAAGTCTCTTGATCTTTTAGGTAATCTTTTGGGAATATTTCAGAATTTTTTTATCATATTTGGATTAAATAAATTAGTTTTGAGCATTTAAAGTTGTTAAAATCATATTTTTGAGGTGATTGGTCGACCTATATAGGTTAGTGGTCGACTAATATAGGTCAAAGCTGTTAAAATTGATGTACTGTGAGTTTGTAGCAACATTAGTTAATGTATTGGTCAACCAGTGTACCATATTGATTGATCAATATGTGTACTGGTTAACTAATATTCCAATGGTTAGTGAAGTTGGTATTGTAAATGCATGTTGGTCGACTAGTGCATCAGATAGTTCTTGGATCTAATGGCTATTTTGGGTCATAAAACACTATAAATGGGTATTTTCTCATTAGATTTGGCATCAAGAAGGTTTTAGGTGTTGTATACAAACATTTCAAAGAGTTTTTCAATCATTTGAGCATTATTATGACACATTTATGTGAGTGAGCCATTTTGAAGTTATCAAGTGAATAAGGAGACAACTTCTGTGATGTTGCATACTATCAAGGAGACTCTTTACTTAAGATCTAAGTTAGTCAATTCTTTGGATCTTTAATTGCTTGCCTCTAGTTTATTGAAGTTTGTAACACTTACAGTATGGATTTTCAGTTTACTTGTAGAGTATGGGTTCTTTCTAATGGACTAATTGTATTCTTTTCTTTGGTTAGTTAATATCATTTCTTTAATTTTTCAAAAAAAGTGAATAAATGAGATATTTTTGAGTTGTAATACTTTTTTGGGTGTTGAATACTGTACTTGGAGGTTATCCGAGTGGGATTGAGGTTTCTTTTCATTTCTTTTCATCTAGAAAGAAGAGTGTAAGAAGGGTTCTTCATTACCCAAAAAGATTGTACAAAAGTTATTCGTTTCCTTGAGACAAGAATTATAGTATAATTCTAAGAAAAATCTTGGGAGTGGACATAGATAATGATTATTTGTCGAACCACATTAAATTGGTTTACATTCTCTTTTTCTTATCCTCTTTAAATTATTTCTCAATCATTTGATTAATTTTTTAAAAAATTACCTCATTATTATATGCTTTGTATGTTATTAATTAAGCACAATGCTTAAAAAATTGTTAAAGTTTTATTAACAAACAATTCACCTCCCAATCCCTTCCTCTCTTAGGTGCTATTAGGGACGAACAATAGATAAAATTAGTTAATGAATAATGTAGTTACATAGATCATACCTTAATTGATTTAGTGAACTTGCCTAAAATTGTAACTTATTTAAGTTACGAGTGATTGAGATTAGCTTTTTTTAGGACAAACAAAATTTGAAGCATAAAGATATTTGATGTATGTAAAACATACATTTATTTTCCACAAAGTTTTTTTTTTAAACTTAAATTACGTTAGTTTACTCAATTTATGGTATGTTTTTAGGTAATTATGAAGACGTTGCCTTAGATGAGCTTTATCACAAATTCAATAAGATTTTTAAGCGAAAAGTACGGAGAAAACATAATTTTTGGTTAAACATGGTGTAGCACACAACTATATGCCAAGCCCCTGTCTCTTATGAAACATATGCCAATAAAGATACAAACTATTACACGTACTAGAGGGAGACCATATAGCATATAGAAATTTTAAAGAGCAACACGACATAAGACATGTATTTGTCTTAGCCCGTGTGCAAACCTAAAAAAGTTGCATAAAGGTCCACAATATAAGGTACCGATACCGATATATCAAAGCATGTGTTTCTCCCTAAAAAGATACAAAAAGATGCAGATAATAGGATACAATCATATCCTAGATCGTGCCTCAAGTGAATGAAAAGAAATTAAAGTGACAAACCCCTAATTTTAAGGATTTAGTAATTCTCTAGTCAACATTTTATCATTATTTTTTATTCTAAACCTAGTGTTGGCTTATGGGAGGTAACAACCCTTGGGAGATCAATTTCATAATCATTTTTAAAGAGAAGAAGATTGGAGATCATTTTGATGGATCAAGGATGATTGAAATAAGAAGATTTCATCTATAATTCTTTCTACCTTAATGTCTTATATATTTTTTTTCTCTTTTATTTGTGTTTGAGATAGGCTTACATAAATTCTTTGGAGTTAAACTCAAAGCTTTCATAGAAAGTTCCAAAACATAATGCGTCATTAGGGATTTTAATTGAATAGAAGTACTGATTAATTAACTTGCAAATAAACATCTATAACTTAAGAGAGAGTAATGTCATAGTGTAGGAAGTTTCTTTGGTCCAAATAATAAATATCTTCTGAATTTATTGAATCATAGCTGTAAAGACGATACTAGAGGAAGTATTTATCTAGGCACTATTAATGTCCAAATTCTTTTTCTAATTACTTGCTTTTTTTTTAATCTTTTTGGCTAATACTTTATTTAGGCTATATTTTATTTTGTTTTATCAATTGTCCATCAATCAATCCTTCTATTTTTATTAATCTCAATTTTTTAAAAATCATTATAGTAGGAGGGTATTCTAAATTGTTATAGCTTGTTCTTAGGATCCATACCTTATTTATCACTATATTACTTGTCATTAATAGAAAAGGTAACAAATTAAGCTTAGTCCCCTCTGAAGGTTCTAATTCAATTTGTATGCAAATAGGAGGAGTACCTCTCGTGTAAAACTTGCCCTCATCTTTTGAAAATATATTACATTCTTTAATTAAAAAAACTTTAGTTATTTAATTTTACATCTTTAAAATTAAGTTCAGGATTTGTCTGATGAAAACTGATGATATCAATAGTGGTTTGAGGAATAAATTGGGTCTTTCTCTTTTCCCTAATAAATATGATTAAAGTCTTAGTAGCTGCTTGGACCAAGCCAGTTTTCAAAAGCAAAAAAGGGTACTGCCTCCCAGATCTTGTCTGTTGTCCCGAGCCCAAACAGTTTTATCAAATTTCTGCTCGCTTTCGCTCTTTTTATCTTCTTATCTACGCAGCTTCACCACCCAACTTCAAAGGGAGACTGCTGACTTCTGCTCGGAACTTAAGAGTGGAGGAGGCAGAAAATGGCGATTCTTTGGGCCTCATCATCTGTTATGCTTTCTGCAACTTCAACGTCCTCTTCATCTTCTTCTACTACTTCATCACTCAAATACTATTGTGGCTGTCCCGGAAAAAGTGGTGTTCGTGGAAGGGGTAGCCCATTTCTTGGTGGGTTCTCTCTGTCATTGTCAAAGACAAAGGCGGAGCCTTCTCTTTTCTCTGAGTTTCCAATGGTTGTTAGCTTCAAGCGCAATTTTGAGGTTCGGTCTCAGAAGGAGGGCAAGGACCTTTCTGTTGTTCCACTTGATCAACGCTGGATGTTCGAGGATTCTGAACTTAATGGACCTGTAATCCACCAATCTCTCTTCCTCTGTATCTAATTTTGCTTTTATTTCTATGGCTGTTTGTCTTTCTGGCATTTGTCTGTGTTGTTCTTTTCGTTTAACATGTCCCTCTTTTCGTTCCTGCTCCCTGCCTAAAAGAAAACAGCCCAAGTAGGAAACATTGGCATCTTGTTTGTGTTTTTTCGTTTATGTTGGATCAATGTAATCTTAGGTTGATATTTCACTGCTTAAGAATTGTATACTGGAAAATTCGTTTCTTTTTATGCGAATATTTGCAACAATTTGTCCTGCCAATTCTTGTTACTTGCTTCACCGCAGTTTTGTTTCCCACTTGTAGGATATTTGGAATAAGACATGGTACCCTAAAGCAGCAGACCACGTAAGCACAGAAAAAACATGGTATATTGTTGATGCAAGTGATAAAATTCTTGGAAGACTGGCATCAACCATTGCCATTTTTATCCGTGGAAAAAACTTGCCAACCTACACGCCTAGTGTTGACATGGGAGCATATGTTGTTGTAGTAAGTGTTTGATATGTTTCCTTGCTGCCATGCTAAATGAATAAAGATTATGTTTTGAACATTGCAATCATATCATTATACAGAAAACTAGTTCTTAGCTTGTCATCTTTAGAATAAATTGAAGATTTTTCATTTGCATGTCAGTTACTTTTCTGTGTCATATACATCTCCCTTGGTAAAAAAAAATTGCAATGAAGCATTATTGTTATTAAAGGTTTACTTGCTTTCACGCCCGTGAGGGATGGCCTACCTATAGTTATTGATTGCCAATTTACCTCATTCTTGGTTTAAGTAATTCCCAATAGGATCCCAATTTTTAACCGTTCTGAAGCGGATATAGAGGAATTGCTATAGTTTCTTGGAGTTTGCCAAGATCTTTAATTTGTTTCTTAACTTGTTCTTATTTACCTAACCTCACTAGGTGAATGCTGAAAAAGTTGCTGTATCTGGGAAGAAAAGGTCTCAAAAACTATACCGACGGCATTCAGGAAGACCAGGTGGAATGAAAGTGGAGACTTTTGATCAGCTTCAAGAGCGAATTCCAGAGAGAATTATTGAACATGCTGTTCGTGGAATGCTTCCTAAGGGGAGGGTGAGTTATTGTGTTAGCGTCAACAATGGCAACAAATCTTTACTTTCATTACATATCTCATCTTCTTGTTCTGGCAGCATGGTCTTGATAAGCAAATTGGAAAGGCTGACTATTTGAGTTTCTGCTGCATTCCAAATGCAGTGCCTTGTTGAATGAAATAAATTGCTCAATTACTGAAAATAGGAATGAAGCTTACTGTTAATAATAGATATGATGGTCATGATCTGATTCACGTTTAATAGGTTGCGGAAGATTGAGGATGGAATTGTTAATAAAGCCAGAACAACTTGATTTTTATCTAACATTTATCTACTTGACATAGTCACATAGGGTAAGAGTATTGCAGGATATTGCTTTTAAAGAGTTTGAACATCTCTGTGGTCTTTGTTAACATAGAACTAGAAAGGATAATGTTGTTTTGGACTAGTTACACGGCTAAAGTTTTTGTTAAATCTGAAATTGAACGTTGATGAAATGATTGACCTTAACTTGCTAATGTCGAATGACTGATTATTGATGATCACACCAAGTATGGGCTTCAACTGCATCATGAACATCCTCTCCTTTTGCTCTGTACCTGATCAAATTTATTTTTCAGCAAGTATAGAAGTGACAGAAAGAACTAGGAAAGATTGAGGCAGGAGTGATGATCTGATGGTTTCTTCTTTGCCATGAATTAGTGGACTTTTAAGCAATTTAGTACGTCAAGACTTTTATTTGTTACTTTTAGTTTCATGGCAATGCAGAGCCAAAGGCACTCATTTACTTTTGTTGTTTCAATTTGTTTGAGTTTCATATATCTTGCGGCCCAGGGTAAATGAGTATGACATTTAATAATATGTTATGAAAATTCTGCAGTTATATTATTATGTGTGTTCTTGGAGATCCTGCAAAATGATTCTACAGGTTGCCAAAGCTGCATGGATGCTTCTATCTGTAAAATTCTGAACGCTTAGCTGACATGCGCTTGATATTTGTTTCTTACAGCTCGGCAGGGCATTGTTCAACCACCTTAAAGTTTACAAGGGCCCAGAACATCCGCATGAGGCCCAGAAGCCCGTTGAGCTTCCGGTAAGGGATAAAAGGATACAAAAGGAAAGATAGATTTGCTTCAAAACTTGAAGCTTTGGATCTCTCTTTACCCTACGTGATTCCCGTTGAGTTTTAGTATTACACTTGGACTTAAAGCTTGTTTTCCATGCTCTGTGGTCGGCTCATATTTTCTCCTTAGTTCATGTTGACCTACTTTTATTTATTCCCAAACATAATGTACTTTGAAGCATTTGTTCAGTCAAAAGGGGATTAGTTCTCAGATTTTGCATGTTTTGTTTCCCTTGTTAAGACTGTAAATTCCTTTTGTATGGGAGAGTGGTAGGACAGAAAATAAATGCTAATTCGAGGTTAGCAGCCTCCAGAAGAGAAGAAGAAGAGAGCAATTTGTTGATA
>JAOQMQ010000005.1:23068038-23078954 GCA_027563845.1 Erythroxylum subrotundum | reverse complement strand
TAAGTTTTAATGAATTTATTCCTTATATTCTCAGAAACATTTTTACTGGAGTTCTGAACTCGATGGGATAATACATAATGTATGCGAATTACGAGCCCGTACACGTTATCACGATTTAATTAATCAGATACACGACAATGGTGTACGACCATCTTACATTTATGAGGCCACATGGAGTCATTGGCTGGAGTACTGGAGATCTCCTGAGGCAATGCGCATCTCGGGCCGTAACTCCACCAACAGACATGGTAGGGGAGGAGCAGACAGTCTTCCCGTTCACACGGGCGGATCAATTACTCACCGCGAGCATGCAAAGAGACTTGTAAGTTTTTTTTACTATTACGCTTATATTCTACATTTGTACTTTGCTATAATTGAATGTAAATTGATTTGCTAATGTTGTTATGAAAATATATGTGTACTACGCCTACTGATCATGACTGTGTTGAGTAATATGTTGCACACAGTTATGGCTGTGTTGTGTAATTTGCTTTCTTCAACAGGGGGTAATATCATAAAAACAGCTGAAACGCTGCCGAATTAGTGATCAATTCTAGTTCAACTTATTACTTTTTCGTTGTTCTACAAGAAAAGTCTACGGGCATTAGGCCTACACCCTATCAGTTGTTCTTGCATACGCACACCAAGAAACATGACGGTGTGACATTCGTAAACAGTCGATGCCGAGAACTTCATGTATGTTAATTTCATAGTTTAATATTTAGTCTTACTTTTAATTATAACATACTAATTATAATATGTTGTATTTGCCTCCTAATAGGATCAAATACAACAAACATTTGGGCAACAGTCGCAAGATGAACATCCTGTTGATGAGACCCAGGTATATTTTGATGCTATGGGTGGCAGGGACAGTCGGGGCAAGATCTTTGGGCTAGGATCATCTACCAATGCATTTTATTCGCAGTCTTCCACTATGTCGACAACAGCAGCATCTAGTTTAGAGCCGACAAACCGACGTATCGATTAGCTTGAGGCCACAGTGAATACGTTGATGGAGGTAATGATGAAGCTACGGAATGACATAGACCAAATCAAAACAAAGGATACAGACTCACAACAACAACGCTCACCAAGACAATAGGATTGTTGTAGTCATAAATTTGGTTTTCACTTATATATTACTAAATGTTTCAATTTGCAGTTAAGAATGTTGACCATATTTATGTTCATGTGCCATTTACTATGAACAATTTCTATGGGTTCAAAAGTCCTAAACTTATGTTAGGGTAATTTATAACTTGTTAACCTTGGAATCAAATGTAACGACCACATTTTCGGCAAATTGTCCCTTTAACTGAGATTTATATGTTGGTTCAGCAATCAAGTGGAATCCACTTTTGAACTAAACATATGACCATTACTGACTTATTACCGACGGTTCCGTCGGTGATAAGAAATCATTCACCAACGGATCCGTCGGTAAAAGAACTGAAAAATCTCCGACGGCACCATCGGCAAATAAAAACTTATGCCGACGGTGCCATCGGCATTACTGTCTTCCCCTCCGAAGGTTCCGTCGGAAGGAGTGTTGCCCCTATCCCGACGCTTCTCCTCTTTGGTCGGTATTTTGTACCGACCATATGACTCCACCGTCGGTAATTAATACCGACCACGCTAGAGCCGACGACTTCCTCTGTCGCTCATCTCCGTCGGTAAATATTGTTACCGACGAATTTTTCATCTTTTCCACCGGTAAATTCCGTCGGTAACAGCTCTTTTTCTTGTAGTATTGTCGATCCTCACTTGACTGATAAAATCGCAAACGTCAAACTTGCTTGCTCGCTCAAGAAAATATCTGACGAACATTCCTCTAAAGGCACCAAGGGTGTATTTATAGACGTACTCAACAGTTTTGATCATTTTCAAGGATTAGATTGCAAGACCCTCCTGATTTCAAAGGGTTATACCAAAATCTTTTGATAAAGCAAACACATACAAGAGATACTTTTAATTCGAATAAAACGACAGGGGCCTGTCGAAGTTTAAAATAATAGGAGCCTACAAAGCAACAGGAGCCTATTAAGCGATAGAAGCCTGTTAAATAATAAGAGTCTGCTAAAGGATAAATCCAGTTAAGACAAATTAAAATAGAACGCGCTTGTGAGAAACTGGAAAAAAAACTTCTTATAAGTTGAAAAACAAAAGGAGCCTGTTAAAAATGAAGGAGTCTCTTGCTGAAATAAGCACACACACACAATATAATGCAGAAATATAAAAGTTAAGAGAAGAGAGAAGGGCACAGTCTATTTATACTGGTTGGGGGACGAGAGAAGAGAGAAGAGAGAAGAGAGAAGAGAGAAGAGAGAAGAGAGAAAACGTCATCGTTTTATTTTTGGGGGACCGGATCCTCTGTTTTTGTTCAGTGTTTACATCAAATGGCTAAGCTTCAAGCCAAGCCGTCGGTAATGGATTTTCAGTTGTAGCGGTTGACACATCGGCAGTTCACAGCATCCTCGTGCACAAATCTAACGAAGAAAAGATCATGGTTCTCGACTCCCACAAGCTCATTGCCACCAGCGGCGAGCCTGGCGACAGGTCTTAGTTTCAATCACCAAGCCCATTATCAACATCTCTCTTTTATGTTTCTCAACTCTTTCGTTTTTGGGTTTTTTTTTTTAAGTTCAGTTCACGGAATGCATACAGAAGAATGTGGCTCTGTATCAGTTTCAAAATGGGATTCCATTTACCGTCGCCACCGTCGCCAACTTTACTAGTGGGGAACTTGCCACTGCCCTTAGAAAGGCAAGTGGGTTTCTCTTAAATTGTTATCTTTGTGCAGATTTAGGACTGTAGGGTTATTACGTTGGTTCATTGGCTTGTTAATATTTGCTTCGGGTGTTATCTACTTTTTCTTTTCACTTTTTCCATAAGGTAGGAACTTGGGTTTATTAGGATGGGTTAAATAAATTGGGATTTATTGCTTATATGTTGCATGGAGTTTGCTGGTTCATTTCCCGTAGTTAATATTTAAAGCTTTGTGCATACTTAGAGCCTTTAGAAGATGGCAGAGTGATCGAGAAAAAGCCAGCTAATTGAAAGGCACATGTCTGTTACATAATCATTTTGATGATTTTGAGCACTAAGGGTCACAGATTTCTCTTTTTGAGTGGTAAATTGTAACTTCAGTTGAATTTAAAGCATGTATTAGGACGTACTATTGTTTTGTTCTGGCTCAAAAAGTCTAACCTTAAGACTAGATAACCAAAGCAATCTCATAAAAGATTTCTAGCCCATCAACTTGGTATCTGCACTTCTTGTTGTCGAATTTTCATGTCTTTCAAAGCTTTTTCCCCCCTCTTTATGTAAATTTTCACAAAGCAAATTAACTTTTTTCTCACATTTGGTGAAGTAAAGAAGTAGAAGATGAGGAACAAGATGATTTGAAATATTTCCAAAAACCAAGATTGTGGAGAATCTAGTGTTGCTCTAAGAAACATACCCATCACGCAAGACAATATTATGTATAATTAAGATGACAACTTTTTCAATGTTCTTTGTTCTCCACCAGGGGAAAAAAGATAGATTTTGACGACTTTCATATCTCTTCTCATGTAGATTTCGTTTGTTTTTTCATTTGTAGATTTTCTTAGTTGTTTTTTATTATCATTCCCTCTCTCTCTCTCTCTCTCTCTCTAAATCTTTCTTGAGAGAATGGTTTAGCAGACCCAAAACCACCTTTTCGTGTAGTTTCAGAAATGCCGACTTTGATGTCTGCCTCTTTTGAAGTATCTGTATCTTATATGGCTGATCCATTTGCGTTTTGAAAGACATCATTTTGGTAATTTTCTTATATTACTTTTTTTAATGTGGAGAGCTATAAGCTACTTCAGTGCGTGACTCCTCTGTTGGTTCTTAAACTCAAGATAGTCTTTATGTTTTCCTTAATGTAACTTATGAAGATTATTTGATTGTTTTGATGCATGAATGTCATTCCTTTCTACTTCTTTTGTTTCTGTTTATTGAATCGTTATTCGGTTTGCTTTTCGATATAAGATTGTGATTTTTCGGTCTTATGAATATTTTTATGCTTACAGACTCAATATGTTGTACTATGGGACTGATAAACACGATATAGCCATCTGCATCACTTGATTTTCTCTTTTTTCTCTAAGTATTTTGTGCAAGTGATTTGTACCATGGCCGAAATAAGCAATGTTTTCCATTACAGATTAAGACCTCCACCAAAACGATTATGTGTAAGAAGATATCATATGTTTTGCTTTATGTATAATTTGGCACAAGTTACTAAATTTTGTTAGTTTTGAAATATAGAAGGTAGACGTTTCTGGTTAATCATTTCCTAGCTAAAATAGATGATTTCAGTTTCCTTGTTCGTCCTTGAGTTTCGATTTTTTTTTTGACATATACACTTAACGTTTTTCATTCCCATCAATCTTGCATTTTGACATATGGATCGACAATTTTTCATTTGCCATACTCATTTATGGCACTGTTGTACGATCTTTACTCTAAGTGCCAAGGTTGCCCTTTAACCTTGTAAGATTGTGCTCCAGTGTTCCAGACAATGCTAGAAATTCAATCAGAGATGTGTTGCAGCTTCATTCTAGGATATTACGGCACTAGAGATCCTGATCTAAATCCTATTTGGAGCAACCTACCTTTACATTAGCAATATTCTTAAGGATGAAAATTGTACTAATGGTAGCTTGATGCGACTAACTTTGCACCAAAATCTGGTAATATATTGAAGCGAAAAATGATCCTACATGAAGCAATTTTTAGGGATCAGGTATGTTCTTTTACAATTTTCACTATCATATTAGATTTTGTTTGTCATCTTTCACTGAGAAAAAAAACGTATCATCTTTGTTAGAGATATAATCATTTCATGTTGAGCGTAGGTTTTATACATCTATATGAGTGATAATTATTGTACATTGTAAAGGTTAAGTTGCTTAACATTGCAGATTAGTTAATTTGAAATATAAACATGTGATTCAAAGTTTACTGTTGATAATATTGACTTCTGGTTGGTACAAGGCCTTCTAAAGCATATTATTAATTTACTAGGAAGAATTTACCATTTTTTCAAGAGTTAGTTGGTCAACAAGAGAGAAGATGAGAACCTATAGCTGCACAACGTGAAACGTTTCATTCTTTAATCACTTTTTGTGTCATAGGAATGAAATAAGCTATTCAGATCAAACTAAAATACATTTTGCTCCTTAATCTAACCATCTACCGTTCCTAGTAGCTTCAGTGTGCACTCATTTTCTTCTTTGGTTCATCAAGTGATGCTAACAAAAGATTTTCCAGTATTATTGATGTAGTATTGCCTAAGTCCATCACATCTTATTAGTTCTCAGTACTGCTGAAATGTATCTTGACCGTACAAATTCACGAACTCAATCACCTTTATTAACAAACAGAGAGAGGTAATGAATGAAATAAGGAATGAGTTGCATCAATGTCACCAACAATTAGAGGCCCTACAGTCATACCCTATGTTCTTCCTACATTCATTGTCATATTCCAAAATTATGTTCCCAAAAAATTGTGGCAAGTTTCTGACTTTCCTTAGCAGAATCCTAGACATTCATATTTCTGTGATGATAAAGCAACAACATAGAGCCAAATTATGTTGAAGAAACAGCTTCAAGATCTTGTAATCTTATTCAAACTGAATGTCCTAAAATAGAATTATGTTTGTATGGATTGGGGCTCATATTGAGAATATGACTTTGTCTTTTATATTTATTGAAATGTTGGAAAGCTACTATTCTGTATTTATATTCCTTCATTAAGAAGTATCCGTCCCTTATGCATATAAACCTTTTTTCACGAGATTTTGTTAATAATTTTATCAAAAAACAAAGCCATAATGATGCATCATTTATGAATTTGACAAGTGTTGAATTTGGAATTAAATAACATGATGGAAGGTAGATCTTCTCCACACCATCGATTATAATATGAACTTGAGAAGGAGCAACATAAGAATGATGAACTTGGCATTGATAATGAGAGCACTAATATCAAGTTAACTAATTTAAAGCATCCGAATTCATAGGAAAATTTGAATGAACTTCACTTATTTGTTCCAAGAAAATTAATACCAAAAATTGACCTGGAGCACGGACTATATGAAATGGAAACAAATTAGCCATTTTTGGTGTTTTCCTCTTCTTTAGGAAGTTTCACAATAAGGGTTACTGTTGTTTAGTTACTCAGGCTGGTACTTGCTACTGTCTTTTTCACTATGCGAACTATTTGAAAACATGGGAAAAATTTTTTTATGGAAATAAGGCCTAGTTCAAATCCTAGTATCATAGAGCTTGTCCTGATAACTCTGCTAGCCAAACTGAACTATGCAGCAACTTCTATTGGTAACTCATATCCCTTCAGATGCTACTAGGATTGACTACGGACACCTTAACACCCCAACCCACATCTGGAAAAAAAAAATTTCAACCCCGATCCCGTGCCAGAAGTTGATCAAACATAATTTTGACCTGTTAATTTCAGAGTTGGAAGATACTGAAGCCAAAAGAGTGTCGTTCAGCGGATGAGATAAGCAACGTAGAATTTGGAAATCAGTTCATTTATGAAGTAAATCAGATAGAAAACATATGTACTACGCATAACAGCAATCAATGGGAGTGCTTACTTCAGTCTTAACCAAAAGCGCTACTTTCTTTTTCTATTTTCATTTTTTGTTCATGTCATCCAAGAAACAGTAAAATAAAAAACCGGTTCACCTTTGTGAGAAAATTTTGAATAATGATGATCGCTAATTTTCATGGTACAAAAAACAAAAATTGTACAGATACTTACGGCAACTGTTGAAAAGCGTGTACGGAGGCTGGCAGCTTGGATTGCCTTGTTGCTAAGAAGGCATCAGCCATCAGGTATGTCACCAAGTTGCACCTTCGTCCATCTTCTTACACACATATATAAAGGGAGAATCTGGGTCTGCGATAATAAAATCTGATGGAAGTAAGCCCTGTTCAGTCAAAGGAACTGGTTCCAAATGTGACTTCGACGAAGAATCACCCACAGGTCTTTGGAATCCAGGTCTAGCAAGAGAAGCATGAAAATAGCACCGGAAAGGGAAAAACCTTAGTACCATTCTTATACGACTGATTTATTATTAAACAAACACACAGAAATGCCAGGAAGCAGCATTTAAACTTGGTCCAAGACCCGGAATCCGAAGATGATCACCAATCACCAAACAAATGGAATGATAAGAAATGGTACTTAACCTAAAAATCCATCTTACAAGCATCACCAATTAGGTATTCACATTCCAATTTCCACAAAATGTTTTGTTTCAACCCCTCTTTCTTTTGTGATCTTATTTTACTATTCAGAAAAACTATATCACCAAATTGACTTGGAGAAGGAGAAAACAAATCAGAGCATTATGATAGAAAAAAGATTAAGCCAGAGAAAGATATGAAAAGTAAAGATTGCAGGCTGACGAAAAAAAAAATCAAATGGTAGCTTATGTATGATGTACAATACAATCTTCCAATTGTATAAAGGGCGGCTGAGATGGGTTTGCTATGCAGTTAAGAATATCAAAGCTAAGTCTACTTTACATCTCCCTGTTTGCCTCTTGGGAAAATATTCCCTGAGACGACCTTCTTTGTGAACTACATCAAGCGTATTCGATATTACTAGCAAGCACGCTGGGCTTCACACGGAGTCCATCGACCAAAAGGGGCATCTACCCAAACAAGAGCGCACTAGAAAGCGGGAGGAAGAACCACTACCAAGACCAAAGTCGTCCTACAGCGCCGCAGTGACAGGGGAAACGATAGACGCCATAGCAGTCGCGGACAACGTTTGGCCTGCCGAAGAACCAATAGAACTCGAAGAAGGCGATATATTGCAACTGTCTGGAGAGCTAAGGGGGGAATCCAGTTGTCTCAAAATTTTAAGACAAAGTTGGATAATCAATGGACAAAAGCAGTAGTAGTGAAACTTCTGGGACGCCGGATAGGTTTTCAAACGCTCAACTCCCGATTGAGAAGCTTGTAGAAACCAAGAGGACTAATAAAGATAGTGGACCTGGAACACGACTTCTTCCTTGTGAGGTTCATGGAAGAGGATGACTATCTTCACGCCCTAACTGATGGACCGTGGATCATCTTTGGCAAGTGCTCTCCGTGCAAAGGTGAATGCCATCTTTCCGCCCTACTCAAGGACAGATCGACCGAGCGGTAGTGTGGATTCGATTCCCAAACCTCCCTATCGTGCGTTATCATCCAGGGATCCTAACTGCTTTGGGTAATCTGGTCGGAAACATGGTAAAAATTGATGAAGCCACCATACAAGCTCAGCGGGGAAAATACGCAAGAATCACCGTCGACATTGACTTAAGCTCTTCGTTGCGTACCAGCGTGGAGCTTGACGGAGAGACGCTTCTAGTGACCTACAAGGGACTGCCGCAACTCTGCTATACGTGCGGCAAGGTCGGACATAACACCTCCGGTTGTCCACAGCGTCAACGCGCCCCAACGGAACACCCCAATGCAGGTGAAGGAACGTCAGGGATGGAGACAACGGCGGACGCAATAGTCAGAAAACCAACGGGAGGAAACGCAGCAGTCGGGCAGCCAACGGTAGGAAACACCAACGATTACGGTCCTTGGATGCAAGTACAACGTCACAACTCCACGCCACGTCTAGCTCTGCAAGGACGCAACTCCATGCAACGTCAAGATCAACTGGGCCAAACCAGGGAGTCTATTCTTAGGAGAGGCTCGAGGTTCTCAGTCCTGACAAAAAAAGAGCAGTTGGAGACAAAAGTTGTGACACCAACGGAGGACCCACAAACCAGTACTATGGTGGGTTTCGAACAAAGACTAAACCTGGCAGAATTTATAGGAACTAGAAAGCAAACTCAAAAAGGCTCGACATTTATGGCTAATGGACCCAAACAAAATTCAAGAAAGGGGCCCAAAGGATAGAAGGTAGTCTAACCACAGCAAACCTGGGGGGAAAGCTCCCGGGCCAGTGCTCTCCGGGAACAGGGATCGGATACAGTCCCTCAAATTCAAATACAACCAATCATACTGGAAAAAAATATAGCGATTGAAATAGCTTCCCATACGAAAATGGTATGTGATAGCCAGGTTTTTTAGGACAGAGAATTGGTTGTTGAGGAGCGACTCCAGCTGATGGAAGGAGTTGAGGACCAAAAGGCATTTGGTAACCTCAGGGAGGGGACCGTCATTCCTCACACCGACCCTCTAGATATAGCTGACAAGTTGAGTATCCCGGAAATCATGCCTCAAATGAGATATGACGAGGTGCAAGAAACGTAGCCCCAGGGCGATCAAACCAAGGAAGCTCCCATAAGAGGCACAGCTTCTAGTTAGTTAGTTGAGTAGCCCATGTCGCTTTTTATTTCTTTATGTCGATCCTAATTTGGAATTGTCAAGGGGCAGGGGGTTTAAATTCTAGGTCATCCTGCGTAATTACATTCGTAATTATAATCATAGTATCCTCGTTTTAATGGAAATCTGAATTAGTGGATCTTGGGCGCACGAAGTAGTCCGTACTTTGGGGTTTGATTACTCGTTTAGAGTAGAAGCCGAAGGTTTCTCTAGAAGTATATGACTATTATGGAAGGATGACTTGAATATCTCAATAGTAATATCACACCGTCAATTTATTCATACCACAATCAAGTATGCTTCCTACTCTTTCGATTTTATAGTAGTTTATGCAAGCCCACAAGTCTCTTCTCAAACCTACCTCTGGCCTGTGTTACAATGGGTAGGAAGATCTATACATAGACCCTAACTCGTCAGAGGGGATTTTAATGCTAAACTGGAGATTGAGGATAAACGGGGTGGAGCCAAGTCTGCGCGGGTGGTGAACAAACGTTTTCAAGATTGGGTGCATGAGAGTAGCCTTCATGATCTGGGATTTGTAGGCTCCAAGTTTACGTGGCGCCGAGGAGTGGTACAAGTTGGCTGCAAGCTTTTCCTCAAGCAGTGAATCATCACTTACCCTTTCTTGGGTCAGAACATAGACCTATGTTGATTTAGATTCAAAGACCGACTCTTAGAATAATAGGATCCCCAGTGTTAGATTCCAAAATGCTTGGCTAACACACCCAGGGTTTGATGAGGTAGTAACAGAGCATTGGTTACCAGCCGAGGAGACGATGAGTAAATCGTTAGCCCAGTTCTCCCACCACCTCACGAGATGGAATAGATTAGATTTTGGAAATATTTTCCAACAAAAAAAAGGTTGTAGGGCAATTAGAGGGCCATGACTTTGGGCAATTTGGATTCCCTATTAGCCTTGGAGGAACAGTTAAGCGGGGAACTGATGTAGGTACTGTGTGAGGAGGAAATTTTTTGACATCAAAAAGCCCGATGCAAATGGATCTCGAAGGGTGATAGGAATACTAAATATTACCACACTCTCAATCTTTCCAAAAGAAAGAAAATGAAGATAGAGAGACTCATTGATTCCCATGGGTCACAGTTATTTGACCCAGTGCAACTGAGCCTTTTAGCCAGGGATTTCTTTGTCCAACTGTATACATAAGAAGATGGACCTTTACACCGTTTCCCGCTCTCAGGAGCTTTTCCTTCACTATCGGCGGACAGACTTCGTGAATTAGCTCTGCCAATCCATGACACCAAAATCAAGATTGCGGTCTTTGACATGAATCTGAATAAAGCCCCTGGGGTAGATGGCTTTAATGCCTTACTTTTTCATAAGCAACGGGGGCAGGTCAGACCAAAAGTGACAGAGTACATAAAGGAAGTATTCAAGATAGAACGTTAGGAAAAGGATTTAAATCAAACCATCCTGGTCTTGATCCCTAAAATTTCCTCCCCGAATAATATTGCGCAATTTTGACCTATCACCCTCTGCAAGTGATTTACAAGATCATTTCCAAA
>JAOQMQ010000005.1:23037872-23048154 GCA_027563845.1 Erythroxylum subrotundum | reverse complement strand
ACCACATACACAGAGTCAGTTAAGTTCATTTCTAAACGTTGCCTTTTATATGTCATCTGTGAATAACCACCATTAGTAGTTATTCTCGCAAGATGACGTTTAGACCCATCATGGGTGTATAACGTCATCAGAAGAGTCCACAGCGATTGATAGAGTTTTTCTAAAACTCTAAAAGTAGAGGTTGGTTAGTCCTAGTTTTTCTAAAACGCTGTTGTTTTGTTCTTGTAAACCCATCTTCTAATGGCGCTAGCAAAGTTGCTAAATCCTTTTGTACACAAATATTCCACAGAAACTATGAAAGTTAACTCACAATGGAGCAACTTTTTGATTAGTTTGGTCGAGTTCAACGTCATTATGACATTTAATCAGGAAAATTGGATTCCCACTAAGGTGCCAAGACCCCTATGGGAACTTTGCTAGCGAGCAGGAACACTTAGGTGCACCAACTTTGAGAACCTGCAAAAGAGTGAAGGAACAAGAAGTGAAGGTCTTTTCCATTGCAGAGCAAACAAGAGATAAACCAACAAAAAGTGAGATATAACAAAAGGGGAAGCTGATTAAATGAGGGACAAAAGAGGTCCAAAATTGCTAATTGAAGGAGAAGAGGGCATGTGAAGGGAGTCTAAGGGGGGACAAGAAAAAGAAGAAATTAAGCCACGATAGAGGAAGTTAAGGAAGCTACAAATGCAGAGAGGGAGGACAACGAAATTGACATGGTCAACAATAAAGGAACTTGGAAAACCACGCCAAAAAAGCAACCAAGAAGAAGATTCTAATGGGCAAGACTCCTTACGAAAGAAAGACAAATGAAAAAGGCTTAGAGAAAGAAAAAGAGAGGGCAAAGGGAAAGGGAAGAACAAGTTATTCATATATTTCATTTTTTTGGCTATTTCAATCATATTCTAACTTATTTTTATATGGGATCAACTCTATTTTAAGTCATCTCATTTACATATTTATGTAAAAAATGGATTGAAATATAATTAAAACAGTAAAAAATAAAACAGGTGATCTGTTCCATTTATAGGAAGAGAGTGAGGGTGATTCCACTCTGGCGAGTACCTTAGGACATGAACAAGGATTTGCGGATTAGGCTTTAATAGTGTAATTCCTAATCTAAGATTGACTACCTCGCTCTTCCCTTTGCCCTCTCTTTTTCTTTCTGTAAGCCTTTTTCATTTGCGTTCTTTCGTTAGGAGTCTTGCCCATTAGAATCTTCTTCTTGGTTGCTTTTTTGGCGTGGTTTTCCAAGTTCCTTTATTGTTGACATATCAATTTCATTTGCTGCAGTCGATAGTTCTACGTAGCTTGCAAATTCATATACAGTTAGCACTTAAAATCGTTTTACGTCCCCTAAAATTTATACTTTGCGACATCTTTTTGTTTATGTATGTCTACAGCATGGAATGGAAACGTTAAGATGCTTCCTGTTCTTAAAATCACTTTTCAAGATACACGACTTAGTTAAAACATTGTAATCAATGGCACAACGACGGACAATCTCCGTTCCCAGTATCGGAATGTTAATTATTAGGAATGTCAATGGTTAACCACGTATATGAACCTCACGATCCTTATTGCACTGTCAAAACCAGCCAGCTCCAACCCCGAAGCAAACAGAACTTTAGCGCTTTATTTTAGGGAGGTTTCATTAACCTTTGGCCATATGCTAAGGATGCAGCCACAAGAACTGGATCCTAAACATAGTGTCTTACTCTAAGTTGACTTCAACACAAATTAAAAGATGCAATCAACCATTTAGAAATCTGGCCTGCGGATAGATTTCCGATCAACAAAATTCAGCGTACCTTGCCACTAGGGGGAAAAAAAAAAAAAAAACTTCAGCGTTGACAAAGTAGTCAACTATCACAACTGTACAAATGCGAGATTTCGGTCAGTCACATGTACAGTTTAGCTTCTTATTGAAGAAACTGTAATCAACTAGCATTCTAGTCACTCTACATTATATGGACATAAAGAGGACGCCAAAATGTCTATTCAGACACCACCTTAGCTGACAACAGATTCATCATCCTTGCATAACAATGCCACGAAGATAGGAAATCAGCGCATGAGGAATGAAGAATTTGCAAATGAAAACAAGTATAGGATATCATACCATGGATAAGCTAACTTGCTTCCACACAAAGTGTTAATGATGATGATGCATGATTGCACTCTGCTATATTATAGTAAGAAATTCAGTTATGAAAAGAGTATGATTAACCCATAAATCAAAATCAAGAATGAATGATTGCATGCATACCTTCCGATTCCATCTGCAACCAATCCCGTGAACATATCAGAGCCTGTCGTGTGTCTGGATTGAGTGAACTTCGATAACTATCAAGCAACCTACCACCAGAACTGAAAGCTGCCTCTGGGGCAATGGTTGACATCGGCGTCCCCAGAACATCACGTGCCATCATCGATAGTATAGGGTACCTTGGTGTGTGAACTTTCCACCAGTTTAATACATTGAAATCACAGTTCCGTGGAAAGACAGGTTCCTCTAAATATTTATCCAAGTCGGATATCACAGTTTGACTTTGAGAGGTCTCATGAAGAAATTTGTCAAAGTCCTTTAATCTATCCCTGCTATCACTGGTAGTAATAGGCAAACTGTTGCCAGGTAAAGCTGAACCTTGGTCGACCATAGTTGAGCAAATAGAGTATGCACTGAAAAGTTCCTTAATACCATCAGATACTTCTTTTATTCGATCAAGCGCAGTGCTACCATAAATCTGGGAGTAGTAATACTCCACCAACTTCATTTTAAATCGGGGATCTAAAACAGCAGCTACAGCCAATGCCAAACTACATTTATTCCAATACCTATCAAACTTAATCTTCATCTTTGAAGCCATGGAACTAAGGAAATTATCTGGACTCTTACACCACTCAATCAATTGGATGTGAACATCGCAAATCTCAGGGAAATATATGTTTGCTGTTGGGCATTTGTTTCCAGAAAGAACATTGGTAATTTCAAAAAGAAGTTTTAAATGATTGGTTATGGAATTTGCCCATTCCCATTCTGTATCACTTAAAGCAGAAGTGTAGTCTGGGTTGTTCTCTTGCAACAGACAAAGCACATTCCTGTATGCTAATGCAGTTTCAAGCATAATGTATGTTGAGTTCCATTGGGTTGGAGAGTCGAGAACTAAGTTCTTCAGACAGCTGATTCCAACCTGCTGGGCAAGCTCATTGAACTTTCCTTGTGTTTCCTGTGAACTCTTAACATACCTAACACTTCCTCGAATCTTTTGGATCACCTCTCGAAGTGCTTCCAATGCATCATGAACAATCAAATTTAGCATATGTGAAGCAGAGCGTACATCAAATAATTGACCGTTACTCAAAAGAGGCCTGCTTTGAGAAATTCGGTCCTTAATTCTGTGAACAATGTCATCATCAACGGAACAAGTATCAAATGTTACAGCAAATAACTTGCATTCTATGTCCCACTCCATCAGAGACTTAATAATCACCTCTGCAAGCATGTCTTCGGTATGTGAAGAATCCAGTGTCACAAAACTTAGTATCTTTTTCTGCAATTTCCAGTCTTCATCAATATAGTGAGCTGTCAAACATAAAAACTCAGAATTTTCTAGAGATGACCACGTTTCAATGGAAATGTTTATTCTGCCGTGGAACCTATTTATCTTTTCATAAACTTTCTGTTTCTCTTTCTGATAAATTTCCAAGCATGAAAGCTCAATGGAGCTATTTGGCACAAAATCAAATAAAGGTTGGAGGTTCTTGACAAATATCTTGAACCCAATATGCTCAACCATGGCCAACGGATAACCATGTAATATTATCATTCGGGCAAGATCAAGTCGACTCCTCTCCTGATCGAACCTGCTGCTTCCAAGACTAATAACTTCATCTTTTCTCTGCTCCTGATCGTACCTTACAATTGTGGGCTTGATATATTCATCCTTTCTTTGCCCTTCATCATAATTGACATTAACAGTTGTAAGACTTAGTGAAGTTTCCTTTTTCCTTCTCTTCGCAGCAAGCAGCTGTGTAACATCATAGTTGGATCTTTTCAAGCATCGCATCAGGTGATTTCTCAAGTGTGTTGTCCCACTATTACTAGATCCACTAAGCTTTTTATTGCAATGCACACATACCGCATAGCATATGTCAGCCTTCCTAATTCTTTCAAAGTGGTTCCAGACAATTGATGTCAACCTCTTTGGTTTCTTAATAGAGGACTCCGTTGATACTTCCATTGTATAGGTTTAATTGTCTGTACATATCACAGGAACCAAATAAAAATGCTGCTGTTTCTGTAAGTATAACCAATATAAACACCCTCCCCCACCAAACAGACAACCCAAATTTTAACAGAAAAAAGAACGAAAAGAAGAAAAATGATAAGCGAAAGTTCATCAATTTTCACAACTCAATTATATTTGCTGAATGTAGCTTTAACATGACAACCAACAAAATGTGAGTAGGCCAAGACATTCAAAGACACAAGTTCGGCAAGTGCCTACTCATGGAACACCTCGAAAATCAATATCAAGGGCATGACAGAGGAAAGATTCTTATGTAGCGATTTTAAATTTACCACAACGAGGCAGAAAAACTTAGAAGCAACTCAAGTAATGTGCTAAGGCTAGGCTAAAGTAACGATCGGGGGAAAAAGATCTAAAAAAATTTTGAACGCTCACATGAGAGAACCAAAAAAAGTTATTACCACAATATAAGATAAGAACAGAAAAAAAAAATTGAAACAGATCACCCAACATTTCATATTACTTATAGAATCGTCAAGATAATTCACAGTTTCGAGGAGATTGGTTGTCCACAAAACCACTTCCCATAGCTTAAATTCTCCATTATACTTATAAATCAAGTAAAACTCACTAAAATCCAGAACACAAATCGAATAGAATATTGAAAAATAATATAAAGAATCATAATTCCGTCAATTCAATAAGCTAAAGATTCAGAATTTGATCTTTCACCGGTTACAACAAAAGATAATCAAAAGGTTCATCTCAAATTCATTAAATAAGAACTGACTTAGAAAAGACAAAATCAACGATTGACAGAAGAAAAGGGTTGAAAATAAAAAAAAAAATAAAAGTGGATGACGAATAGAACTGGGTCTTACATGGATTTACGAACAAACTTGCCGTTTGGGAGAATCCGATCGGAGGGTCCGAGAAGGTCTGAGTTCGATGAGAAAATTAAAACGAGAGGATCCGATGTGGGTGTTAGCCAAAACCCGATAAGATCTAACCCTGTCGGGTATGGGTCAAATAGGGCGAGTTATGGAGTGTATAAAATATAAATAATTACATTTAAGTAAAAGGAAAATTATATAAAAGAAAGTTTGGAGGACTTCGAAATAGAATCAGCATCGTTTCGGTTCAGGTTTGTCGGGTTGCGCTTTCGATGTTAGGCATGCGGGCTTGACAAAAGGGAAACTTTAGGAACTGGACCTTCATTTAGGTGTTATAAATCCTGACCTTATTGTATAGATTCGTTTATTAATTAATATATAATTATAGGCCAGAAAATTAGAATATCGTTCTTCAATTTTAAGTGATATAAAAATTATTAAGATCTGTGATATAAAAATTATTACTAAATTTAATTAAATTTTATTTTGTAACATGTGTTACTTATTATATTAATGTAAGCAACATTCTTTTTGAGGGATATGAAGATTTCATAATTAACATTAATTATCAACTGGATTTAATTATTTAGTCACTAATTAAATAATTACTGCTTGCTAAACATAATATGAATATAAGCAAAAACTTTACAAACAATTGAAATTAATTTTTACACAAGATGAAAAATATTTTCAACATTATATAATCTTTGAATTCATTAATGAGATTTAGTATTAGTTAAAAGAACTACAGTATTGATGATTATTAATTTGAAGAATTAATAACATTGATAACTTCTTGATATTTACCCATAACATGTGATGAAAACCAACAATAATTAGTATGAAATTAAATGTTTAAAAATAATTTTTAAATATTTTTAATAGAAATAATCTTATAGTAAATTCTTATCACGAAAATTTTGCTTACTAAATGTAGTTATTTTTTTATTCTTATTATTATTATTTTTAACTATTAAAAATATATCTTATTTTAATAATAAAAATAAAATTAAAAACAAAAATGGTTTATTATCTTATAAATCTCGAGTTGTTTGGTTCTTTTAAATTTATATAGTTTTAAATTTAAATAAAAAATTCTCAATAATATGATAATTGTTAAAATAAAGCCTATTAACACAATTTTTACTACCTTATTTGTAAACTTGTCAATATAATACTTCAGTTAAAGTGAATTTTTATTATTAAATAATATGTATATTATAATTAATTGTAATTAATAAATATTTTAAAAAGTTATTTAAGTATGATTGACTAATAAAAGCTAACTCGAGCCAGCAAAATCTAATAAAATTCATTTAACTTAACTCAATTAACCTAAGATGCTCATATAGATCTAACCTGACCCAATATAATTATCTAACCTTTTATAACTCACTTTCAAATAAGAATGAAAGGGGATAGTAGAGTACAAATTACATAATTAATAAAGCAAGAAGCAAACATTTTAAAAACCCGACAAGACATTACCTCCTTTTGTCGTGTATATATAATAATAATAATGATGATGATAATTTTTTTATAGAAACAAAAGATTTAACCAAAACATTATAAAACCAAAGGCTTACGAATAGGCATTGCAAATTAAATTATATTTGCTTTAGATTGACTAAACTCCTAGCTAGGTTTAAACCTAAGAGGTTGATTTAAAACTCGACTAATGTCTAAATGGGAAAAATCCCTTCCTTAAAATGACTTTGTTTTAGTGTATAAGTTTAAAAAATTCAAATTCAAAACTTCATTTAGAAAGTAAAACCAAAACATCCCTTTAAGGTAACTTGAACAAGTTCATGTCGGAAATTTGGGAAGAGATCTGATATCACACGTAGTAGCAGAAAAATAAAATATTTTTGTTTGATTTCTAAATGTCAAGATCATTTTAAATTATCTAACATGATTAATGCATGAACATAAATTGTATCTTATTGTAAAACTTAATACCTTTTTTTGTAGTTTCTCTCGAACTTTTTTTGAAACTAGTTTATGGCAATTACCATAACCACACATGTGTCTAGCCTCTAATAGTATCTATATGAACAAGTTTGAGAAAACTTTATAAGTGGCATAGATAAGAATAAGTAAGAAGCACTAGCCCTTTTAGAGTCTAAACACATTTATAGTATATTTAGACCTTTTAGTAACTTAATTGAAGTATAATTCTAATTTAATATAATTAATTCTCATTAGGTCCAAAAAAGATCCACTGTCTCATATTCCTTATTTATTAAATATCTCATAGTTTTTCAAATTTTATAATCAATTTTAACTTGATTAAATTACCTTTCTCTCTCTTTAAATATTTTTTATGTGTAATCTATTAGGTTTCTAAATATGTGGGAAATAGATACAAATTATAACCTTAATTTATATTTCAAATTTCTTTAATTTATCTCTAGTCCTTTAAATAAATAATTTATATCTATAGATCAAGACTAGTATCTAGCAATGGATCATGACCACCTAATATTAGGAATGTCAAAGTAGTTTTAACTAACCTTTTCAAGCATTATTTTTCTGCATAATACAATCCTTTAATTGCATAATTAAGATTAGATATAGAGCATGAAATTAATGTCTGATCTATTTGAGTCTAATCATATTAGTTCTTCATTATTACTAATTAATTCCGTTAATGAAAATTTAAACTATTATCAAAGTGTCGTTACACTTTGTCCAATGATTTATTGAATCAATATTAATTGAGAACAACTAAATATTATTTCCAATCAAGTTAGGGTGATAAACCTATATTGATCACATAACTACCTCCATATATTTCATGCTATATCCAATGACTATCGATTAAGCTATCCTTGACAAAGATAAATCATAAGTAGTTTCATAACATAGCAAGCCAAATATGAGATAATTTGGAGATCTTAGGTTAAAATATCACTTATATTATCATCACAATAAAATTTTTCATATAAATACAAGTAATGTTTGAATAGAATTCTCTTATTAGGTTAGTTCACTAAACTTATTATCTAACAAACACCCACATATTTATTTAAGCATCTTATACTTTAGTATATGGGATGGACTATTTCCTTCATAAGGTAGAAATATAACATATGCTATTAGTTTCACACTCTATTAATATACAGTCTTAATAAAACGATGACTAGAAACAATTTATAGATAATATATAAATGTAATATGAATCTTATAATTATGATCTTATCATAATTTTATTTGTAATGTACATTATGTTGTAGATAGGCCTACATAGACTCTTATATGGTGTGCATCGTTGCAATCTCTCTATAATGACTATTAATATATGATGCCCATTATTGCATCGTCACCCTTTGCATCCTCGTAACTGCCCTAATCTCCTCTCCTTGCTATTTAGCGTTTTCATCATTATCTTCCCCTCATGCCTCTTACCTCAAATTGTTTGGATGCCCTCTATTAAGTCTATATAGATTAATCCGTATATTTCTCTCCCAAGCATTACAAAATAACCACAATTGGTTATCATTGATATATTTTACCACAACAATCTTCATGACTTTAACACTAGATAAGTCAACCCCTCGCTTCCTTAACAACTAACTAATCAATACTGAAAACAAAACATTTTTATCTTATAACCCATATCAAACTATGTTATTATTAAATTGTATAATTAATAATGACAATAGGACTAGTGGCACCTTGTTAAACCATTGAAGAGCAGGTCATATAAATTTATGGTCTAAATTTAGTTCCACCTAATGGATTATGGTTGTATATTGTGGCTTAAGATGTAAGCCACTATTCGTGGTTATATAGATAAGTGCTTACGCATCTGCCCAATATAGTAGGTGATACCTAATCTAAACTAATACATTATATCCTTTTGGTTCCACTCGTCATGCCTTGATAGCCTCCTATTATGAAAGCTTAACATCTTAGCCTCTAATGGTAGTCTAAGATGCTACTCAATTGTATCCTAAAAAATTAATAACTCAATGCCTCAAACGTAGGGGGAAATGGCTAAGGATTTTGGTTTAGGATTCTCCTCTAGATTAGAATATAACTACTCTACTTTCTTTTTGTAATACTCTCCTAAAAAAGTTAACAAATGATCCTATTATAAACTTTAAAATATATTCCAAATATGAAAGACCCCAACAATATATTAGATTATGGTCTTTTCCATAACCATGTTATTATTGCTTTGCTTATTGTATCATTCTTCATTTTCCTAAATGGTGAACCTTGAAATGTCCTCCAAAAGGGATGGTGCCAAAGAAGACGGAAGCATTTGACTCTTTATGGCCTTTATTTTGATTTTTGGAGTTATTCTTTTAACACACACAATGAAATATGCCAATCTTCACAAAATTCACTCTACAAATTCACTCCTAAAATAACACGTCTTCTACATTCCCAACATTCACACAATATATAATATTTGGCGCAATCTATTATATCCAACACCAAATTCCATAACTCCAATTCAATAACTTGACAATCCCATAATAGTTGTACTTAATCCACAATTCCTCCTCAGTCAAGCTCAATACTCAACTTTAGTAGACTGTTACAATGAAATTAGAGAGAGTAACATACTTGGAAAGTGTAAAACTCAAAATAGGTGCTTAATATCTCCTAAACTTTTTGAAAAAAAATCCTTAATTTATGTCTTCTAAGTGTGAAAATATGAGGAAAGGGGGTGATTTGGAGTTTTTGGATATGGGTTTGATGTTTTACGAAAGGATTTGGTGTTTGAAAGGTTAGACTTTATGCTTAGAGTCAAGATTTAGGTGAAAACAAGGGGTTTTGAACTTTACGTGGCAATAGAGAAGGAAGATTAGAGTTTTGGGTAAAAAAACTTGTGTTTGGCTTAAATCTCTTGTTTTAAGATATACCAATGCTTGACACGCTTCAATATTAGCACCAACTTTACTCTATTTCCTTAAATTATTATTTGTTCATGAGCCTGACATTTAATATGGTTCCCGTTTGAGTATTGGTCTTATTATGTTTCTGTTGGACCAATGGTGGTTGACAAAATAAATCCCTTAAGGTTTTGATAATAATAAAATGTATAAATTTGGTAAGAAATTTATTGCAGGTGCTTTTAGATTGAACGAAATCTAGAAGGCTTATAAATTATTGAGGAATCAAGAA
>JAOQMQ010000005.1:23013210-23023468 GCA_027563845.1 Erythroxylum subrotundum | reverse complement strand
ACAAAATTGATATGAAATTTATAAGGACTTTGGGCTCTCTACCCTCATAAGCTAGCTTTTGGGGTGTGGCTCTCCTACAGTCCTTATCAATTGGTATCAGAGTCGGTTTTGGAGTGGTGGCCTGGGTGTGCCAGCCGTGACCAACATGACTGTGACCAACAAGGATCTCATAGTCGTGACCAATGGAGTGGTGACCTGAAAGTGTCAGCCGTGACCAATGAGGACATTGGTCCTTATGGGGGGACGAATGTTACGGTTTGATCTAATTGTAAGGTATGGGACTTGAATCCCATATTGATTAAATACAAAATTGATATGGAATTTATAAGAACTTTGGGCTCTCTACCCTCATAAGCTAGCTTTTGGGGTGTGGCTCTCCTAAAGTCCTTATCAGGTTCATTCATAGTATTCTGATAAAATGTTAAACAATTCTAGCTATTTCTATCTTGAATATTGGTATGGAGCTTTGGTTGTGTAAAGATGATGAAAGAGATTTTGGTGGAGTAAGAGATAATGTATATGGTGTAGTGATGATGCTTGAAACAAACATTCCCTTTTTCCTCCTAACTATAGATAAGAAAGAATCGGCCTGTTTTGGATATGTTCAAAAAATCTAATACTTATGCCGTTAATCTATATTTTGACTGACCATAAGTGATGTAGGACAAAAAAAAAAAAAAGAAAAAGAAATATTAACTAGTAGCTAAAACTCACGAAATTGGTAATAGGCTGTTGGAATATCAAGTTTTAGGTTTGGATTTCAGCTTGGAATGCTAAAATTTAAGATTTTGGTATAGCTGGTTTTATAAGGTTTGATTGCTACAAATTTAAGCTTAGGATTTCAGGATTTGATATGGTTGGAATTTATGTTTAATATGGCTAAAATTTATCGAGGAATGCAAAGAATGGAGGGTAGAAATCTAGGAATCACTCCTACGATCTAAGAATCATCTCGAAAAATTTCAAGATTGTTATTGTTGAAAGGCTGGATATACACATACCTATAGAGAAGTTCTTAGAACCCTTATTTTAGTAGGAAAAGGCTCTTAATAAATTTAAATCCTATTCTAATAAATTTTTGTATAAATTTATGTTCTATCAAATAGGATAAAATATTTAAACTAAGATAATATATTTAACTTATAACTACTTCCTATTTAATAAGGAATCTTAACCTAATCTAAATTTCAGCCTTTATTGTCTTGTTGTCAACTCAATTCTCATCTTTCATCCCATCAAAATAAGGCTTGTGGTTAACTAATTTTTCTTTTTTTTTTTAATTTCTTCTATATGCTTTAAGTTCTTTTGCTTCAATTCTCTCCAACTTATTTGAAATTTTCCTCAACATAAAATATGACAAATATTGATCATATAAGTCTAGATTCAACTTCCGAAATTTAGATTGTAAAATCTAAGTACCGTCAAAAATTGGTCTTCCTTATTACTGGACAAAAAATTGTCTATGTCCTCAATCTCTTGTTGCTACAATTTGTTCATCAAGAACATCCTCTCTCCTCTTTAAGATGGGTAACGGTTGGAATTCTCATAGTTGCAGTAGGAGATTGCGTATCATCATATCCATGATAAATGGTTAAATCTTCCAAATTAAAGATATGAGTAATTCCCATGTCACTTGTTAATTTCAAAACATAAGTATTAACAATTATCTTCTTGATGATTTTATAAGGGCTAGCATTTCCTGAATGAAGTTTCTTATATTTCCCTTTTGGATAATGCTTTGAATGAATTCTAAGTATCATCATACTCCTTTCACTGAATTCCACCAGTCGACGATGTTGATCAGCATATTCTTTATAAGACAAGTTGCTCATTGTTATCTTTTGTTGTACCTCATCAAAGACGTTCGTCATGTGTTGTGCAAAACTTTTAGCTTCAACACTGACTCCTGTTGTTTCTGGTAAAGGAATTAGATCAATAGGCTTTCTTGGTTGAACTCCTGAGGCTATCTTAAAAGGACTCTTAACAATTGACCTATTTATAGAACTATTGTATGCAAATTCTACAATGGGAAGAATTAGCTCCCATTTTTTCACATTGTCTCCAACCAAACACCAGAACAAGTCTCTCAAGTTTCCATTCAGCACCTTTGTTTGTCCATCGGTTTGGAGATGGAACGACTTGAAAATTGAAACTTAGTGTTCAATGTTTTCCACAGGGTTCTCTAAAAATAACTTATGAATTTTACGTCAGGATCAGAGATGATGGTTAAAGCTAATCCATGTAGACGTACAACCTCTTTGAAGAATAGTTAAGCATTGTGGACAACATCATAAGTCTTGATCACTATATTTGCAAATGGTTTCATAACGAAACCTTATGGCTTCTCTACCACATATCCACCAAGAGCATACGTATTGCTTGCTTCTTGTAGGCAGATGCACTAACTTGTCATCATTGCTAACTCACTCGCAACTTCTCCTTTATTCATATGTTGTGTTAATTTTGCATCTTCATTCAAATTTACTTCTCCTTGTTGCATCTTCATTCGGCCCCCTGTTTTGTTATATTAGCTTTTTGTCCTATTCTTTCAGTTTGTTGCCTTGTTTCAGCCTATTGTGCTTGTATTTTAATTTGTTATTCAGGGGTTTCAGCCTATTCTTCAGGTGTTTCAACCTCTAGTTCAGGCATTTCATCTTGTTGTTTAAGTGTTTGAACTTTTTGTTTAATTGTTTTAGCTTTAGGGTTTGCCAAAGAATTCACTTGGTTCTGTTTTCTTCATGTTTAACGCTTTGAGCATCTCCTAGTGTCAAACCTGTCATGAAGTACCTAAACATCATCCACATGTAGGCTTGAAGATTCTAATTGATCAGTTGAAAGAGATGTTGTCATTAATTTCACCACTTATAATAAACACTTCCTCTGGGTAGTGCTTGCTAAATTTGAGAAATCATAATTAATACTTAACTTTTCAGCAAAAAAATTTCCTCACACAGCATACTTTTGGTCAATATCAATCTTTTCATCCTGCTTATTACCAACTTCTCGATGTTTATCATTAACTATAGGTTGATGGTTCACATAATTTGTGGGAGTTTTGACTTTTAGGGAATGTATGTCAAGGTTGTCTAACTTCTCTAAAAATTTTTGAACATGTTTTCTTATAAGAGTTGTTACATGTAAGTCGGTTTTTGGAGCACCTTGTGAACGAGCATCATTGACGCTCAATTTTTTTTGCGATTTTAATAAGTATTTTATCTCATTCTAGGTCACTGAATATTCTTCTATACAACCTTCACCACATGTTGCCATTGTGAATCAAAGCTTTGATACTAAATTGATGTAAGACAAATAGAAAAAGTATTAACTAGTGGTTAAAACTCATAATATTGGTAATAGGTTGCTGGAATATCAAGTTTTAGCTTTGGATTTCAACTGGGAATACTAAAACTTCAGATTTTGGTATGGTTGATTTTTCAAGGTTTGATTGCTAGAAATTTAAGTTTAGGATTTCAGGATTTGATAGTTGGAATCTAGGTTTAATATGCCTAAAATTTAGCGTGGAACACAAAAAATAGAGGGTAGAAATCGAGTAAGAAATTATTGAAGGTGCTACGACATCGATTATAGTCTACTATACTCTGTGTCATGTGGACTACAAATGTTTACCATGAAAGATCAAGTTCCTAGACAAGGGGATAGATTCGTTGAGTGAATGTGATTCTTCTTGGTCATAAAATTTATGTATGCTATGCCACTGGTTGGAAGCCTTAATATTCTCAATCTTTAAATATAGCTATTTTGCACTATTATCTTGATACTTAGAAGGAAAACACATTTTTTTGTAGCTTTTGTTCTTGGTAACTACTATGTGATCTTTGTTAGATAATGTTAGTTAATCTTTTTGATGATGGTAGAAAATCATGTTTTATGCGACAAATACTAGCCCCCCTCCAATCCCACCCATCCCTAGTAAATAAATAAATAAATAACCAAAAGTTGACAAAAATAGAAGAATCAATGGTTAGCTGGGCTATCTAGGATAGATCCATCTATGTTATTTGTGCTTGGGTTAGTTGGATGTCTGTGGCTACTCTTATAACCTCCTTCCTTCAGTTCTTGCCGAGGTTTTTTTTTTTTTTTTTAAAGCATGACTTGAGGTTTCATGGCAGATAGTATTTTTCCCCTTGGTCTAAAAATAAATTTTTTTTCTTGTAATTAATTGTAGTGATTTGTTCGGCTGATCTTTGAAGCAATTTTTATGGATGTGAATGACATCATATCTTAATCGCTAAATGATGAATAATTTTCCTCCTCTTATTGGCTTGTTGTCTGGCTGGATTTTTTGTTGAGTTGGTGAGATCTTCATTCATATATCTCTCATGTGGTTGACAATAAAATCTGCCACTTGTTGCAGGAGGCAGCTGGCTTCTTCTTTTGTCTAGAGGATCGTGCTTTACTCTGCAGGAAATGTGATGTTGCTATACATACAGTCAACCAGTTTGTATCTGCCCATCAAAGATTTCTGCTTACAGGGGTAAAAGTAGGTTTAGAACCCACCAACTTGTCCAACCATGGTGCATCCTCTTCCTCCGGGAAGTCACCTTCAGGTGAAAAAACTTCAGAAACAAAATCACATTCTGTCTCTGGTCAAGATTGCTCAATTCCGTTGGCTAGTTCACGCAATGAAGTTTTACCCCCACTTGTTGGTGGATTTGGGGACTTTAGGTCAGCTAAAATGTTATTTTCTGGAGGTTCTGCAACTGGGACCATCCCCCAGTGGCAACTAGATGAGTTTGTGGAGCTACACGAGTTCAATCAACATTATGGCTACACAGATAATGGTTCTTCTAAGGTATGCACGTTAGTGCTAGGCAACAATTTCGCTATTGGACTTTTTGTGCAGAGGCACCCAATATATCAACAAGAACTAATTTATCTGCTTATTCTTTATATAGATAGACATGAGGTCCATTCCACAAGAGGCATCTTAGGTTTATTCTTTTTTAATTTGGTTTGTTTCACTGAAAATGCAAATATGGTAATCATCTATGCCTGAATCCTCTACATGTACTCATTTGCTAGCAGAACCTACCATGGAGAGCGTAGGAATTAGTGCATAGAGTGAATGAGTTATAATTGGCTTCATGTGCTGTTATTATCTAGAAGGATTGCTAACATGCAACATACGATCATTTGATGCTTCGGTATAAAATTTGTCTTACTCTCTCATCCACCAAATTCAAGGTAATTTTTTGTGGTCCATCCTTGATGGATTCTGCTTTTAATGAGATCAAGTTGAGACTTGCGACACTGCTGATTCTGTTTTTGGGATTAGGAGACACAGGCTTGCTATACTTTTCTGGGTGTTTGGAGTGAAACTATTTGGGTATATTACACATTTTTCTTTTGAGCAAATAAGCTATCTTAACAAGCCATGATGATTGGTGTATTTGCTAGCTTCAAAATTCTATGTAGAACAGTTTTTTCCTTGATGTTTTCAAAGTCTTCATGTATGAGAAGGGTCACTTTCTAAAATATAAGAGGTTCTTTTAGCAGCTTTACTTGAGGATTAACAGGTTTTCAAATTATTAGGTGTTAAGTCTCATTTCCCTTAATTAACCCAATAAAAAAAAAAATCTCATTTCCCTTAAAATGATGATTGTCGAGAAAGACCAAATAAGACATTGGTGATCCAAAAGGATGAATGATAAAGTTCTTTTTCTGTCTTCATTTATGCGTCCGTGTAGTTTTCAATTTTCAGATGACGAAAGCTTATGAAATAAATTAGATGCTTCTTTTTTCCATGTCTCCTTAATATCTGGTTATGCTAAGTTTCTGTACCCAAGTTATTAGGATGAGTTTCAATTTGCCTGTTGCGGTTGCAATCAAGTACAACAATGTACAACAATCGATGCTTCTTGAGTTCATTGTCAACTGGAATTCCTATTGGTTAAGCTTCAATTGCATTTTGGGTTTTGAAGTCCTACAGATGGCATCAACATAATTACGAGTTTTTATTTAAAATTTTTCTTATGTCTTCCTGTGTTTCCATCAGGCTGATGACAGTGGTAAGCGTGGGGACTCTGATAGTTCTGCAATGGTAAGATCTGGTGATGAAGATGGAGATAGTGATGAGTGCCTGGGTCGGGTTCCAGACACTTCCCGGACAGTGCCACAAGTCCATTCTCCGCCAACTGCCTCAGGACTTTATTGGCCAAGAAGCATTCACACACAGTATGAATCTGCAGTTTCTGTGCCTGATTTATGTTGGTCAACTGTGCAAGATCACTCTTACTATAAGCAGCGTAGCACTCTTGCAAAAAGGAGGAGAAATATTTAATATTGAGACTCTTCATTGCCATTGTCATACTGAAACTGGATCCTGAAGTCTAAGTAACCTTTATCCGATATACACTTCTAAGCTAGTGTACTGAAAGGTCACTTAGGCAATTCACTTGTTTCTAATTTGCCCTGCTTTCCCTGTGAGAAAAGCTATTTTATGGCCTTATAGCTGGTGGTATGGCCGATCAAAGTTCCGGGTATATAAGCAACTGTCCACTGGAGAAGGTGGGCAAAGATGTAAGTCCCTGCTGTCAGCAAATTAGTTGAGACAATTTAGCATCCTGTGGGTAAGCAAAGACTTGGAAAATAACTAAGTCTTGATTCCATAAAATCTTTAAACCATCTGTGAGAACTTGGAGTAATTTGGTTGGATGTAAACTACGATGTGATGGATCATGATATTGCATTGCACTTAAACTGTTTTACATTTCAAGCTGATACGTTTAACAGGGGTATTCTTTTGATATTTATGGACACAAACTCGGTTTCAACAGTTTCCAGGTCATTGTTCATGGAATTTGAATGAACAACTGAAACTGTGTTTATCTAACTTGTTTAAAATTTGTGCAGATACAATTCCGTAAACTGATACTGATAGGATGTCCCATTGTTAAATATATTAGACATCAAATGAATATTAAATTTGTCATGGAATTTTATCATTGATTTTTTTCGAAAGAATGTTAATCAATAAGGATATATCTATGTCAGGAAAACACCATTTTTCCTTCGAGTGCCAGTGGGGTCATAATGGATATACATTCTCGGGAAATATGAAGAACGTGCAAATCCTTATGGCCCGTTCTCCATCTCGTGCGAAGGAAGTAATCTGTTAGAGAATTTAATGGAATTGTGCTTTAACTAGATAATGGGGTGTCATTAGTATTAGGGTTAGGGTTACATAGGGAGATTAGCTATTAGACAGGTGAAACCAAAATGGCAGTGCCATTAATCCCCTAGAATGATCTTAACTCTTGCTTAGTCTGGCGTTAGGTGTGCTTCGCCTTGGTTCAACACATTGTTAGAAAGATTAATTAGCACAATTCCTAAGCCTCCTTCTGATGGTAGTTTATGGAATTCACTCTATCTCACTTTTTCTATTTCCCTTCTTTGCCTTCAAAATCTCAAGAACCTAATAATTGGCTTCCTTATATACTAAGAGTTAAGCACTAAATTAATTGGAGTCTCCTAATATAAGACAACATTTTATTACACCATAAGTCAAACCTGTTTTGTATCTTCTCCATTAAAGGAATGCACTCATTAAACTGGAGTCTACTACTAGTTAGAAGGGGTCCCAAATATTTGAAGGGAGGCTACTTCACCTACGGTATATAGGATCCTCCTGTGTAAATCCCCTCCCTCCTTTAAACAACTAAGAGGAAAAAGTCTGCCTTGTGAACAATAACTCTCCCTTTGTAAAAGGTAATATTTCCTTTTATAGCAAGTTACAAGTGACCTACTAGTAGGTTTCTACTTTGAGCTAGTCCAATGGAGGCCTCTATTAAGACTGCTCGAACCCCTCCCAGTGTTCAATTGGACGCCTTCATTGAGACTGCTCGAACCCCCTCCTAATGTTAAAGGTGTAACAAACTAAGGGAATTATCTCAGACATTGGTTTCCCACCACTCATGAGTCTATGAAAGCTGGAAAGGGATCCCCAAAGAGAAATATTTCTTTAGGCTTCTCTCCAAAGGAGTTGGGCAAATCCTGGAGAAGTGTGGTGGCAACTGATGACCTTATACAGAAGCCTAAGCATTATCACTCTACTTAGTCTCCCCGCCTTTGGAGATGTTGCAAATAGGAGCCAAAACTTGTCCTAGAATTTGAATGGTTTTTTCTTAAATAAGAGGCCCTCCTTTCCTCAGGTTCAAGTCTGGGCTCAAACCTAGCAGGGGAGTAAAGGGTTGGAGAAGATTCTGTTGACTGAAGAGGATTCTTTTTCTGAAGATAATATGAGCTTAATAATGGAAACTGGTCCCTGATACATAGGAGGTCAGCCAATGTTTGTGTCGAAATGGTATCCATGTATGGAGCTTGATAGAACTAGAATAGAATCCATCCCTATATGGATTAATTTCCACAATATTCCTTTGGAATATTGGACTTTGGATGGCTTGAGCCTTCTTGTTAGCTCAAAAGGAAAACCTTTAGCATTTGATTCTCCAACAACTAGAGTAGAGAAAATTTGTTTTGCCATAATTTATGTGGAAGTTAAGATTAAAGAGGAACTTCCTAAGTCTCTTCCTATTATGAGGCTCAATGAAGTTGGGAAATTGGACATAACTGAGGTTAAACTATCCCATAACTAGAGGTCTTAGTTTAGTAAGAGGATGTGGAAAGCAACTGGTAAGTTGTTCAAGACAGGAGATTACTATGAAGTAATAGGGATTGAGTAAACATTAGATGACAAAAATATGGAACTGGTTAATAAGCAGAAAGAGATCCCAAAGGAGCCAAGGGTAGTAATAGAAGTGGCATAATCAACAGAAGTAAATAAGGGACTAGAACCTAGACCTGGTGAGGTGGTCTTTGTTGAGATTGAATGGGGGAATGGAAATAAGAATAAGGATGTAGATTATGATAATAAAGAACATGATGTAGGGATCAAATACATAAGGTTCAAAACTCAATCAGATGGAGGAGCTATTGGAGAAGACCTCTCCAATATCTTTAAAAAAATCAGGCAGGAAGAAGAAAAAGCCCAAAGGGGGTTGGTAATGCCTCTCATGCTTTACCTTTTGTATGTGTATTATGGAATATTAAGGATATGAATGAACCCCATAAAAGACAAGCTATTAGGGACTTAATTTTTGATAAAAAGCCTTTAATTCTAGGATTGGTTGAGATCAGAATCAAAGCTCCTAAATTTCAAGATTCTACAAAGTTTTGACACTAACTAGATCTTAGGGTTTAATCATGAGCATCATTATAATGGAATAATTTTCTATGCTTACAATAAGGACAATGTTCAGGCTACCACTTATAATAGCTTTGATTAATTTATTCATTTGGTGTGCAAAAAGGTCAATTCCTCAGTCTCTTTTGTGTTGTCCATCATCTATGTGTCAAACTTTGCTTTTAAAAGAGCAAAACTTTGGGAAGATCTAATTGTCATTTAATCTTCATTGGCTAATCACTGGATAATAACTTGTGATTTTAATTGTGTTCTTCACTCTTATAAAGTTCAAGGTGATAAGGTTAACTTAAAAAATATAGGCAAGGAGCTTAAGGTGACAGTAAGCAGATTGGAAGTGTTTGATATAAAATATGTAGGATATCACTTCACCTAGAGTAATAATTAGCAAGGCAAGTGCTTCACTAAGAGAAAGCTTAATAGAATTCTGGTTAATTAGGCTTGGAAAATTTTATACCCAATTCATTTGCTCACTTTGGTCCCCGATATGTTCTAATCACTTCTACATAGAGGTTATTGCTCCCTCAACTCAAGTCCCTTTTAATGCACCCTTTAAAATTTTCAATTTTTTAATTCATAAGGAGGGGTTCTTGGAGGTAGTAAAGGAGGTTTGAGGTGTTTGGTTTCCTGGATGCAAGTCAATTCAACTCATGAAAAAAAAATAAAACTTTTGAAAGTTAAGCTAAAGGACTTTCTCAAAGCTAGTGGTCATCCCTCTGAGCTTAGTCTGCAAATTGCTAATAAGAAGTTAAAAGAAGTCTCCAGCAACTTTACTTGGATCTAACCAATCTGGAGTTGAAACAAAAAGAACTCATGTCACTAGATTTGTTGGGACCCGATCTCGAGTCCGGACCCTAACCGGAGAAAAACGAAAAATGGAGCGAAACAAGGAAAGCGAAGGATCGCGAATCGGAATTCAAATCGAATCGAATCGGAAAACGAATGTGATGTCAAAGCGAACCAACTTTCCGACATCCAAGAACAAAACGACAGCAAACGAAACTAACGTGTTGCGTTGGATACCCTAAGACTAACCAT
>JAOQMQ010000005.1:22993912-23005141 GCA_027563845.1 Erythroxylum subrotundum | reverse complement strand
TTTCAACTTCCATTTTAACCATTAGTCATCTTTGTCTCTTAAATTTTCATAATTCAGTCACGAAAACATCCATTTTACTTTTTCTAATTGCCACCAAACGTTCGGGGTCCAACAAGATTTGTATAACAAGGCTCTTCCAAATCATAGTTCCCTTTTGTTACAAAATGTCAACATTTATTGGCTGAAGGAGGGAGATTCCAATACCATGTTCTTTCTCAGTTCCATACTTGCTAGAAGAAATCTCAATAAAATTCATAGTTTACTTGATGAAGATAACCAACTAGTAAGAGATAGGAATTCAATAGAAGGGATGATGTTTGATTGCTACTTGAAAAATCCTTGGCTCTAGGTTCAAGTGGTTTTAATGCTCTGTTCTTTCAATCTACATGGGACATTACTAGGGATCTTCTGGTGTAGGTTGCTCATGTCAACTAGCAAAATACTGAAAGAGCTCAATTGCACTTACATTTTTCTAGTACCTAAATTCCCTAATGTTAATAATCTGAAGGATTTTCGACCTATCTCTTATTACAATACCGTGTACAAAGTGCTTCTAAGCTACTTTCCTAAAGACTGAAGGGTATCTTGAAGTTCTTAATTCACCAATCTCAGGGCGCCTTCATTCCAGGTAGATCCATCTTTGACAATATCTTACTGCTCTGGGAACTATTGAGGGATTATGACACTACTAGATGCATCAAGAGTTGTGTGATCAAAGTGGACTTTTTAAAAGCCTTTGAAACTATCAATTGGAGATTTATCCTTCGTTGCCTTGAATGGTTTGGTTTTCCTTGCAAATTTATCTCTTAGATTAATGCTTGTATTTTAACTACCTCATTCATTATTCTTATAAATGGAAATTTATGTAAACAGTTTAAAGGAACCAATATGATAAGACAAGGGGATCACATTTCCCTTACCTTTTTCCAAATTTAAATTATATATGTTATGTAGAGTTGATCTAAATTATATAGCAACTCTGCATAATTCTCTTGATAGGTTTTGCAGGCTTTCAAGTTTGAGTGTTAGTCAGCTCAAAAGTGAGATATATTTTTCCTCTTATATGAAAGAACACTTCCAGACTAAGGTTAAGGATTGGATTGAATGCTAGCTGTCTTCCTTTTAAATATCTTAGAGTTCCCATCTTCTCCAAGAAGCTAAGATATCAGGACTGTATTCCCCTATTGTAAAGCTACAAAAGAAGATGTTACTTAGCTAGTAACAAGGCACATATTAAAAACCAAAAACAAATTGATTGGTTTTACTGATTAGATCTGTTTGCTTTGCAACCTCAGGCCTGAAGCTATTAATCATCTATTTTTCCAATATAACTACACTAAAGTTGTATGGAATGGCAAGACATCCTCAAGTGGGTTGATAAACTCTACAGAAATATGAGAGGTAATAAGATAACTCTTAGTCTAAGCAAAGTTGCTTAGTCTACTCTATTTAGAGAGAAAAGAATAACAGGCTATTCAAGAACTACAAAACTAAGAGATATATCCTTGGTCATAGGGTTTGTTGCTGGATTAGAGAAATTTGTTGGCTCATAAGTCTGAAGGATTAAGTAATTCAATGAGAAGAAGGTGGGATTTGGAATGATGCTTAATTTACTTCACATGTTGTTTTTAATGTAACAAGTGCTTAGATAGATTGTGTTGTATTCTTACTTGATCCTTGTATTTGTACATTCTCCATTTAATGCTCATAATTGGGCTTTTAATGGATATCTTTCAACTTCCAAAGAAATTGAGAAAGAGGTAATAAAAATACACATCATGTCCAATTTTTTAAATTTGTTGAGAAATCCAAACACTCCAAGTATTTAATCTATAAAATCCTATCTTATTGAGTCATAAGTTGTATTAAAATTCAAACTTTTTGGCATAGTTCCAAGGGACATTCTTCTTTGAGTACCCCTTAAGCAATTCTTAGTAGAATGATACATTGTTTATAATCTGCCTCCCTTTTAGAAAAGCACATTGTGATTAATTGACAATGTTGGCACTTTCTTCAATATCTTTGTAAGTATTTTTGAAATTATTTTGTATGGGAAATTGCAATAAGAAATAGGACTTTATTCACCAAAGAAATTGGGATTGATTACCTTAGGTAAGAGGCCTATAAATATTTTGTTGATTTTTAAGAACATCATGCCTTTCTCAAACACTTCCATCACTGTATTAGTCACTAAGTTCTTTATCTAGGGCCAAGATTTTTAAAGAACATGTCATTTAATTTATCTAGTTTCAATTCAAGCACCACTTGTTCCATGTCTGAAGCATTCATAAGAGCTTTTAATCCCTCAATTTTATTAGGAGAAACTAATTTCTAATAAAAGTGTTAAGCACTTACAGAGATGATTTACAAGTTGATGGGGATCCCTTGAAGTTATTAAAGAATTGGAAAGCCTCATTCTTAAGGTCCTATTGAGAATAAATTAAGGTACATCTTCCCTTACTATGAAGGTAATTCCATTTGAGTTTTTCCTAGATAATATTGTGTTGTGAAAGAACCTTGTATTCCTTTCTCCTTCTAGGATCCATTTTTACTTAAGCCCTTTGCTTTAGCAGGGAAATATAGTTCAATTTAGCTTTAGTGTATGGGCATACTGCTTTCCTTTCTTCATTTAACCATTCCATATCACCAGGATGCTTGTAAATCTCTTATTGGATATTACTTAGGTTACGTTTAACCTCAATCACACTGTGAAGGGTATTACTACATTTGCTACTCTCAAGCCTATTGCTTAACCAAAGTTCTCAAGAAAAGAAAATTTTATGTTTTTTTTTTGTTCTAATCCTTACTGTTTCATAATAGTTTTAAAGAAACAAGAATTTTGTGTTTTTACCAGTTAATAAAATTGCATTTCAAAACAAAAACACTGTTTTTTTTGTTTTTCTAGATCAAATTTGTTTATAATTTAATTTTTACTGATCTTAAACATAACCACCATTTTTTCTATTGGATGTTACACGCTTAAGTTGAGAATGAGTGATGAAAAAGATGAAGCACTAAGTTACACCTTCAATTAGAAGATTGAGTTTAGAAAAGTTGATCTTTGATGAATGAGCTTATACAAATCTTGGAAGGCTTCATTGATAAGATATAAAGGCTATAAGAATAATATCACTGGCTAGGAAAAATACCATGGCTCAAGAAAACTATACCAATCCTTAATACATGCAATACCACACTTGTATATAAAACATACAACCACTTCAAACATATGAGTCATATATTAACCTTAAAATGAGAATACCATCATTGAGAATGAAGAATAACATGCCTAAATAAAAACTATACTAGATCTTTATACATCCAATACTGTGCTCATTTATAAGAAATACCAACTCCTATAATAGTTAAGTTTCACGTTCACCACAAAATAAGAATACCATTACTAATTATGAAGTGCACAAAAATATCACTAACCATTTTAGAAAGGTCATAAGTTCACTAAAGAAAGAATGTTAAAACATAATAAGGCATCCAGACCAAAGGGTCTTAATGCCTACTTTTTGTAAAACTTGGCCACTCATTAAGACATTAGGGATTTAGGCAATATTTGAATTATTTAACAAAGGAAGAATGTTGAAGGACTAAATAAGACCTTCATATCCTTATTTATAAGGTACATTCCACTAATTCTATGAAGGATTTTAGAACAATGTCATATTGTAACACCATTTATAAAGTCTTTCCAAAATAATTGCAAATAGATTAAAATATATCCTTATTTAATTGGCTAATCCTTCACAAGGAGCATTCGTAAAAGGAAGATCAATAGGGGATAACATTTGGTTAGTTCATGAGCTTTTCAAGAACTACAATAGGAAGAATTCAAGTAAGAAGTGTGCAATTAAGGTTGATTTCCATAAGGCATTTGTTTCACTAAATTGGAGCTTTATGCTACACATTATGCAAGCTTTTAGGTTCCCTACTATTTTTACTTATTAGAGTGCACAATTTATTACTACTATTTTATTTGGCATATTGGTCAATGGAGAGCCCACCAATCTTCTAAAAGTAGCTAGAGGTTTAAGGAAAGGGTACCCTTTGTCTCCTTACATATTCACCTTGAGCATAAAAGTACAAATTAAGCTCATTAAGAATGTGACTAGTTTGGAAAGAAGTGTAAATGTAAGAGCATGGAAATAACAATTTTATCTTTTACAAATGACCTAATTTTACTCTCCAAGGCTGACACTAACATGACAAGTACCTTTATGTTTCCTCTAAACACTTTTAAGATTCTTTCAATTCACTCTATTAGTAAAGAAAAAAAAGCCAATTTTTTATTTCCTCTGGAGAAAATGCCAATGCCAACTTGTTAGCTTATATGATAGTTTTGGTAGCTACTAAGCCCCCTCTAATATACATTTGAATTCTAATTACTTCTAAGAGGCTAACATATACTGAATTCAAACTACTCGTTAAAAGCATTAATTCAAGAATTACGCACGAGTGTAATAAAAGTTTATCAATAGTAGGGAGAATACATTTAGTGAATTCAGTGTTAAATAGCTTACATGTGTATTGGTCCTCTCATTTATGGTTCCCTAAGAGCATTAGGACGAATAACTAATAAGGATTTTTATTTAGTTAGGCAATGCTAATAGTAACTCATTAGCTAAGGTCATGTGGAGTGAGCTTTGTTTGCTTAAGGATGAGGGAGGACTTGGGATTATGCCTTAAAAATCACTAACAATGTGCAAATGATCAAAAAAATTTGAAGGATTCTAAATGATGAGAATTCCTTATGGGTTAAATGGATACATGCAAACTATATAATGAACAAGAACTTTTAGTTTTGGACTATAATCCATATACTCAAACTTAGAGAGTGGATCGAAATGAAGTTCATTAATAAGATTGGTAATGAAAATTCTTTATCTTTTTCACATGAAAATTGGTCCATAGTGTTAGAGAAGTGCTCTAAAGGCATTCACCTTTACCACTTATTGTACAAATCATTTTACGATTAATAAAGGCATTTTTCATTATTTCGATGTTCATACATTTATAGATTTGATGTTGATCTTAAATTGATTTAATGAAGTCCTTGATACAAACCATAGCATGGAGGAAATAATGACGAGATCATGATAATGAGATTCCTATTATGTGTAATTATGTTACTATCTAAACTTTCCGTAGTCATATGATTAATGAGATGGGATATCATTAATCTGAATAGACTAGCATATATTATACTCCTTGATTGAATCAAGCAGTAGATCTCGTAAGATGTAGACATGAGTTGTTTAGAGTTAACATGTGGATGCTTACTAAGGGTAGTAAGTACATTGGATTGACCTACTATGAGACAATCATATGAATATTCTATTCTAGTGTCAATGATAGTCTTATCATAGCAATAGTACAAGTATCCTTTCAATTGAGGTGCTCAATGATATCTCAGATACTGATCCTGTGCTTTGACTCCATTCATCGGTGCCTTTCAAGGGTTACTCATAGGGTGGTGATTGGGTACAACTTGAGGTATTTGGAGGTAATTGAGTACCAAATAAAAGATTCACCACTTCTGATAGAAGGAGATGATACCCTCGACCTCTTGTTGGGGTCATTATTCGGGAGTCTCTGGCCAGAGCAGACATATGTCATGAAAAGAGTCTTCATTGATACATAGAGTAATGAGATCCTCAGGAAAAGATCTAATATCACTTAAACTAGATGTGACGTAGTTAGTCTAGTGGGAGTTGACACTTTGACCATACTTAGTTTAGTGGGAGTTGACACTTTGACCATATTTAGTCTAGTGGGAGTTGACACTTTGACCATACTCTGAACCAAGTGGAGTATAAATGGTGAAAGGACGAATTGCATAGCAACATTGCATATGGAAGGGTTCATAGTCAAACCATTGAATTTTTGGTCAATTAGAGGTCATGACGTGTTGCTAGATACCACTTTTGACTTACTTGAATTAAGTGTTAATTCAAGTGGCCAACATAACCGGGAACCTAATGGGTCACATACATAGGAGATATGAAGGATAAGTAAAATGGTCTTGAATGGTGATTTAAGATATGAGAGAGTATTTTGGGATTGTATCGCGTTGTGATCGTGGTAGAAAACATTGTATGGAATGGATTAGAAACAAGTGTTATTGGCTACCAATTTGGCCATTAACTTCCTAAAACTTCCATTAATGCATATTATTCATGACCATTAACTTCCTATAACTTTCCATTAGTGATGGGGGTTATGGAAGGTCAAATGGTACAGAAAATATAGATGATTTTTATTCATCTTGTGTAAGACATAAGTGAACGAAAGGTTCTTTCTTACACACACACACACACACACTTTTCTCTCTCTCTAACTCTCACAAGAGTTCTTGTCTTTGCTAACACAAAGAAAGAATTCTAGCAATCTCCTAGTGAGGTTTCATCCTTTTATCTTTATGTGGACTTTCATTAGAGATGATCTCCGTTGATTGTTATGGTTTACGACAACCCAACATGGAGAAGATTAAAGAACGAAGGAGATCGTTAGAAAGGTATGTAAATATATTACATTTCATGTTTTTGTTTTCTATATCTATATGCTTGAGTAGATCTGGTTTTTGAGGTTCGGTTTTATTTTCCACTGCATATATTTGATATATATTATGTATGAGATGCATGATTGGAACCTAACAGTGGTATCAAAGACATCTTGTGCCTCGTTAGATGTAGCATACATGACATGTGAAAACTGTTTTCATGGTTGTGACAGCTTAGGGTCCTGTAATGTTTTGTTCAAAATTAATTATAGAAAAATGGTTTTCATGATTTTCTTTCACCAATCTGTTCATAAGCTGTAAGTGAATGATTCAGTGTGATTAAAAATGTTTTTAATGTGATTAAAAATTTCGAATTTACAAGAACATGCATAAAATCTGTCTTTCTGCTAGGCATGTGATGTCTATTGGTTAAACTGATGAGGTTACACATGATTTTCGAGGAATTTGATTCTGGAAAAATTATGTGAACATATTTGGATGTTTTTATGTCTCTGTAATCTTTGTAGAATTATTAAAAATGTTTTAATAATTTTATCAAACAATTTCCCAAATCTGGACAATTTTTCAGAAATTGTAGGATTTGTTTTGTTTGATGTTTTTGTATGTTTATATTTCGGTTCCAACACCTTAAAAATATTTTTATGTGATAAAAATGTGTTAATTTGATATTTGATGCATGCCTAAATGATTTTACTTAAAATTTGATTTCCAGAAAAAAAAAATTTAGAAATCATATTTGTAGTTTTTGATGTCTTATCGGTGTTTCGGTGATCATAATAATTTTTGGGTGATTCCTAAATTATTTTGATCATCATGAAACACCTAGAGATGCTTGGAATGATGATTTGATGTTCTTAAAATTTTGGAAAATTATAGAAATTAATTTTGAATTAATTTTAGTAATGCAATAGATTTTCTAGTTAGACTAGAAAAATTGGCATGTGTGACAAAATTGAAGTTGTTCAATTTTGGACATCAAATAATTATTTTAAGGTAAATTAATTATGAATTAATTTTTGGAATTAGGAATTCATGTTAATTAGATTAATATTAATTCCAAATGAAATAACATACAATAGTAATTTTAGCGAAGTTAGTAAAAGGAAGATAGTAAATCTAAATGTTGGATTGGGCCTTTCATGTTAGGATCCATAAGATGTCATAACCAAAATGATGTGTTTACATATATGCATTAGAGAATGCATGGTTAGGAGAATGTATGGGCTTGCATAATGGATGGTTATGGGCTTAGGCCTAATTTGATTGGGTAGTCCATATCATGTCATGTAGTTATAGTAAATATATATATATATATATATAAGACCATCTAAGTTAGATGAGACCTTAGTCAAACTCCTTACTTAGAATATTAAAACTAACGTCTTCCTTTAATATGGAGAAAACCAGAGTCCTTTTAAAATTAGGGTTGTTAGGTAAACCCAAGCTCGCTTTACGCGGATATGTTTAAACCATGAAAATAGGATTTCTGGATTAATGGGTCGATTTTAACTAGAAGCGTTGGTTTGTTGGGCAAACCCAAGATCAATATGCACAGAGGCAAAGTTGGGTAGTGTACATTAGATGTACACGTGTCAAGAATTGATAGCCCAATGAGTGTGCACACATCAACAGTTGATAGCACTAGATTCGATAGTTGCATTGGTGATGCAATTGGTATGATCGATACCTACTGGTTGAACTAAGGTGGCTTGTTGGGCAAACCTAAGGTCATTCTTAGGGATATTGGATATCGACCCACTAAGCGAATTTATCTACGAATTCTCTCAAATTTATATTGAGGGTTATCAATTTGTGAAAAATAGTGGGAGCTATAATGCATGTTATTAAAATCCTTATAGACATGCATTTAAGTACATTTTAATTTTTCTCTTTTTAACAAAAGGTTGCTATTGCCCGAGTCAACACCATGAGTACTAGTGTGAATATAAGATCATTGATGGAAGCTAATAAGTCGACTGAACCAAACTTCTTTGACTAGCTTAGGAACTTGAGAATAGTTCTCATGTAACACCCCACTCCCGCAGGACCCGAACCCGACATCAATGGTGATATTCAAGTCCGTGCCCCGCGAGGGTGGCATGCCCGAGCACTCACTCGATTAGAAACTCAGTACAATTTTAAAAAAAAAAAACAAAGCAATGCATACATATGCAGAAATCAAATTTAAAATTGGCCACTCTTTATTTCATAAATATTTGCATTAACAACATTTCAACCATTACATAAATTATCAAAATTTCACTTCCCACTTGGGCCAATTTCCGAGGCAAAACACTTATAACCACAATATTAGTACACTTCATAATTCATTACAAAATACTTGTAGTCATAATTTCATTGCATTGCAAAATCATTTACAAGACTTTCCAAATTGGAAAGTTATTACATTACAAAATCATTCATAAACATATTATACAGTATGCACAGAATACATAAATTTATACAAAATAAGTAAAAGTACAATGCAGATACGAACTGATCTCGACCTCTATCTTTCACTCGCATGCAGTAGGTATACTTCCGTTGCCTAACGGGGTATTCTTCTGTGTCCTGAAAAATATTTGCAAATTTTGGGTGAGTTTTGCGAACTCAATGAGTGACCATCATCGATGACTCACCCAATTACATAACACATAATTCCCATCATTTCACATCATTCACATTAAGTTTCACACTTCACATTCAATACACATAATCATTCATATTTTGCATATACAATGCACACGAGACTCACTTTTTATTTGTTACTTTGTTGTGACCGAGTGCCTAACTGTCCCGTATCCATTGGATATCGGGCTCATTGATAACTGTCCCATATAGGGCTCATTAAACATTGAGCTTGAGGCTCTTTTTCACACGTTGAGCTTTAAGCTCTGATCGGTGGCTACTCTGGTCACAACTCCATTATGTTTCGTGCATTCATGAAATGAAATGCATCAATTACATTTGCATATCCCCATTCACCCACATTCACATATCATCGGAACTTAGTCCAGCATTCAACATTTAAGTTGAGAAACACACTTTCATACATATGCAAATGCACATTTAAAACACAATTGTTATCGGACCGTAGTCCAGCATTTAACAATCATATAATGCACACTTATTTCAGCTCATTCACATACAAGTAGCACTTCAATATCCCAATCAACATCACAAACATCGGACCTCCTGTCTGAAAATCGACACAATCATTCACATTCATATGAGCATTCAGTAGTCAATCAATATAAAATTCAAAGCAGAACAAATAATGAAATGAGACCATCTCGGTCTACTCACAGTATGCTCCAAATTAGCATTAGTTTCCCAGTTCTGGAAATGTCTGAATGCGGACGTTTATCCTGCACATCCAATTTATGCAATATACACATTACACACACATTAATCACTTTGCACAATAATAAGTATTCATTTATGCATAAATACGGAATATGTACAATGCATGTTCATGACAATCCCGGGTATCATTCCATAAATTCCATCACAAAACCATTCCCATATCAAAACTCATCTAAGTATAACTTAGGTTTATGCCTCACTAAAACCATTAAACTCATAATTTATTGCTCATTGACTTATTTCAGTTTTTCCAAAACACACACTTTTGGGCCTATTGTTCACGTTCAATGAGAAGGTGAAAATGAGGTAATTTAGTCACACTCTCTTCTAGAAAGTATTCCCCTATGTCTTATGAATCCATTGACATCCAAATCACTCAATTTGGTTTAGTAAATAGGAAGATATGCCTCAAACATTTTCGAACTATTCACATACAAAAACAGTGCATTATGCACATTTTCCATCCAGAATTTGAATATCTTAGAGAATGAATCAAAATTTTACTTCTTCAGATGATTTGTAGTCCTATTTTTCTAGTTTACTACAAATCAACAACAATCTCATTTGGATGACTAAAGATCAAGATATAACCTAAATACCCAAACATGTTCAGCGAAAACACACCAGTTCATACTCTCCAATAGATTCCTTCACTTTCTTTCGATCAAACTTTTTCAATTCAACACCAATTAGTACAAATTTTCATGGAGATATATGAAAATGTGTTAGCAATCTATTTCTTCAAGAATCAAGTCATTTGGAGATCTATATAAGAAGTTATGATCAAAAGAAGCAACCATGTTTATGTCCTCACTCCTAACGAACCTATGTTGGCACGATTGCCATAACTTTCACTATAGATGTCGGAAGGATTTCGTTTTTGGACGGTTAGAAAGAGGACATCCAGGGATAAAACTTTCATGCAGACCAAAAATTGAAATTTTGTCGTTTTCTGGGTGAAAACACACGGACCGTGTGATCCAATACGGTCAGGCCTTGTAACCTTCTGTTGAAATAATGTCCCTGCGCCAAAAAACACACGGCTCGTGTGAATTTACACGGGCAGGCCGTGTAACCTTCGGGTTACACGAAATTTTCATCACTAAAACTCCTCCAAAAGGTCCTAAACCCATTCTAACCTTACATACACTCTTAAACATCCCTAATTCACCTCTTCTTAAACAATTATCACTCCATAAGCACTTAAACACAAATTATAATGCATTCACTACCACATCCCAACTCATTTAAACTATCATCTCTATGGATAACTCCTTCAAATATATCCAATTTCAACTCAACATCCTCCATGCACATCTCATATTCCCCAT
>JAOQMQ010000005.1:22964465-22993812 GCA_027563845.1 Erythroxylum subrotundum | reverse complement strand
GATTCATCCATTAAACATAACACTCAAATATGCATCATACTTGGCAATTCAATTATGCAATGCACAAACAATTGGCTCAAGGGTTCCATGGAGACAGAATGGAGAAACCGAAGTTTACCCAATGAACAGAATGAGTCCACTTTCGGAGCTCATATGCCACAAGCAGGCAGCCGGGAGAAGGCTCTTGTCAACGTGTATGTAACGAACAGAATGGTTCCACTCGCGTCCAAACAGAAGCACATAATCATGCTCAAAATTATTTTATCAACTGCTTAAACCATTTCATCATACTTTCATACCTTTCCTTTATACAAAAATTCCATGACATAGTTCAAGGCACAACATGATCAAAATCACAATTCAATTATATCAAAATGTCATACATCTTTCAATGCAAAATATAAAACACATTATAGTAATTCACAATTTAGCAATTCTAGCATATACACACACATAGGCAAAATTGCTTATTTACACAATAACCATAAATATATTACCCACCTAATTTGCTTGAAAAATCCAAGTCAAGGTTGTCTTTCCCTTTGCTCTTGGGAAGGATTCTCTTGGTTCCCTAAAACAAACCAAGTCTCATTCAATAGGAATCCAATAGAAAGTCCCACAATGTAAAATCACTAAAATTGATTCTAGCATACTTAAACCCAAACATTTTCTAAACTCCATGAACTAAAATCCTGTCAAAAATTCAAAGGATTCAAAGTGATCTCACCTTCATTCTTCACTAAATGAAGGGATCTTTGGATCAAAGGGAAGCTCTTTTCTTCCTCTACCTTTTTCTCTTCCGGAGCTGCTTCAAAATCTTTCTTGAAGACTAAAAAGAATTAAACCCTAGCTCAACTCTCTTCTTTTCTCTCAAACCACCAAACTCTCTTCCTCTTTCTTTCTCATTTTCGTTATCCTCTCTTTCTATCCCTCAATTCATGTTTTTTTTCTCCATTTAAAAGCAAGACAACACTTCTTCTTCCAATCATGCCCTTAATGATTGAGAAATGTCCCATTTGCCCTTCCATTTATGCCTTATGTCTTTTATGCTTAAATGTCTTGCCAAAAGTACCCTTGAACATTTCTATAACTTTAACACTTAAATTCAGAAAAAGTTCCCCTTGTCTTAAGTTTCTAATGACACTAAAATAATTTAATTTAGTTCAGAAATCTGAAGTATTACCACAAACACTTTCAGACTGTTATTAGACTGAAACAGTACACTATTCCCAACTTCCACCCAGAATTTGAAAGTATTAGGGACTGAATTACAATTTGATGTCTCTAGTTTCCCACAAATTAGAAATCATCTCATTTGGGGCTCTACCGATCCAGAAATCATCAAAATATCGAAGTATGTTTAGAAAACATCCAATTCATACTCTTCCAATCAATACCCTTACCTTGATTCAATCAATCCTTTTCAAAAGAGCTTCAAAAGCTATAAATTTCATGGATACATAAAAAGAAATGTGTTAGGAATCTATAGGTTCAAGAATTACTTCATTTGGAGGTCGGATAACAAAATTATGGCCGAAAGAATCAAATAAGATTTGGTCCTCAATCATATTGAACCTGTCTTGGGACAATTGGCATCACTTTCAATATAGATATCAGATCAAGATCATTCTTAGATAGTTTGAAAGAAGACTTCAAGATCTAAAACTTTTATGAAGACCTCAAAGACAAATTCGATCATCCACAGGGTCCAAATAGGAACAGATGATATGACATCACTTATAGACGATGTGACATCATCAGACGATACAGGATTGGGAAAATTTCCATAACTTTCCTTAAAGATATTAGATTAAGGTGTTCTTTGCATGGTTTGAAAGAGGACTTCAAGATCTACAACTTTTATGAAGACCTTGAAGACAGATTCTATCATCTAGAAGGTCAACACTTTGACCAGACGATTCAAGAAGGATAATGCACAGAAGAAGCGGAGGGTCAACTATAGAGAAAACATAAAGCAGATGAGTGATTACAAAGCAGACGAATGCGGAAAAGCAAATGAATGCGAAGAAGCAGACGAATGCGGAGAAGCTGACAAATGCGGAAAAGCAGACGAATGCGGAGAAGCAGATGAATGCTATAAAACAAACAAATGCAGAGCAGACGAATGCCACAAGGCAAATGAATGTGAAATGGACGAAGGCGGAGCAGACGAATGCCACCTAGCAGATGAATGCCACCAAGCAGACGAATGCGAAGAAGCAGAAGAATGCCACAAGGTAGACGAATACGGAACGAACGAAGGTGGAGAAGACGAATGCCACCCAGCAGACGAATGTCACCAAGCAGACGAATGTAGAGAAGCAGACGAATGCCATAAGGAAAACGAATGCGAAACAGACGAAGGCGGAGCAGACAAATGCGAAACAACAGACGAATGGAGTCAATTTAAGACAATGCAAAGTCAACTTAAGATGATGCAAAGTCTTAGACGAAATGACATCATCCGACATGACGTCATCACAGACGAAGCGTCTTTTACAGATGATACAACTTTAACACTCCTAGATCTAGAATAGAATGGCTTAAGGGTGGTGACAGAGGTTTCTCCTTCTTTCACAGATCAGTGATATCCAGAAAATACTCTAATAGAATCTCCAGCTTGATGATAAATAAAAAAAACTATCTCTAAGTAAGAACTTTTGATTGAAGTGGCTGATGATGATTTTTCTAGTTATATGAATGCTCCTACTGTTAGACCCCAAACTTTTCTTAAAAGATTAGAACTATTGAATGAGAAATTTTGATGATTAGTCACGAGTTAAGAGCAAATGAACGAAGGTTCTTGAACCAAGAATTTTTAGACAAGAGTAAAGTAGGGAATGAGAAATGCGGATAGATTCATGATTTGCTATGGTGTTTTGGTGGATAAGAGATTTTTGAAATAGAAAGAATTAAGGTGAAAGTTATAAGTGAAATGAAAGCAAAAATGAAGTTGAATTAGTGTAGTAAATTGATGAAGAATATGTACACATATGTATGTTCCGATTTCGTGTTTATGATTAGTCATGGATTATAATTTTCTTTATGGAGGACATTGATTTGAAATGAAGATGAGAATGAAGAGTAAATGCAGTAGAAAAAGGTGATCTTGGTATGAGTTGTGTTAAGGAAAGATTTTGAAATAAAATTGGTAGATGATCTGAAAAATGTTCACTGAGTATGCTTCAGTATTTTAGCCACAACATTTTCTCTAGTTGTTCAAATGAGATGATTCTTGATTTGGATTAAACTAGAGATATATGGCTACATTTTGTATGAAGACATTGAATTTCAATTATTCCTCTAAGAGTCTCAAAATTTCTCAAGAAGGTAAGAATTGGGTGCAGTACGTTGGTGTTTGAATGGAAAATTTGTCTTTGGACTTTAGGGGCAAATTTGGGATTTATATAAATAGATTTTGGCAAAGTAGCCCTCTGGAGAGATATAGATCTTTCTTTTATCTTTCCAAAGGTATATAGTACGAAAATTTTGGGCATCTGAGCTGAAAGTTATGATCTTTATAAGTAGAGACGTTCTGGAGCAAAAGTAAGACGAAGTTACTGTTCATCTTATCATCTTAGTATGACGTCATCTTTGTCTTAGTATGACGTCAGCTTCGTCTTAGTTTGGCCAACTTCGTCTTAGTATGACGTCATCTTCGTATTAGTATGACGTCAGCCTCGTCTTAGTTTTTCGTCTTAGTATGATGTCATCTTCGTCTTAATATGACGTCAGCTTCGTCTTAGTTTTTCGTCTTAGTATGACGTCATCTTCGTCTTAGTATGACGTCATCTTTGTCTTAGTTTGACCTTTAACTTCCTTCTTCTACCTATTTTTTATCCTTTTAGAGGTCGAATCTCGCTTTGAGGTCTTCATAAAAGTTGTAGATCTTGCAATCTTCTTTCAAACCATCTAAAGAACACCTTAATCCGATATCTGTAGGGAATGTTATGGTAATTTTCCCAACCTTGTATTGTCTGATGACGTCATCTTCGTCTTAAAATGACGTCATATCGTCTGTTCCTATTTGTGACCCCTCAGATGATCGAATTTGTCTTCAAGGTCTTCAGTAAAGTTGTAAACCCTAAAAGCCTCTTTCAACCCATCTAAAGAACACCTAAATCAAACATTTGTAGCAAAAATTATGCCAATTGTCCCAAGATAGGTTCAATAGATTGAAGACAAAACCTTGTTTGATTCTTTCGGCCATAACTTTGTCCTCCGACCTCCAAATGACTTGATTCTTAAACCATTGGAATCATAAGACATTGCTTTATATCTCCACAAAGAATCATAGCTATCGGAAATGAAGTAAAAAAGATTGAGTGAAAAAGGTGAGACGGGTACAGTGAGTGTGCTCTTAAGTATTATGAACTAGTATTATTCCACTGAACATACTTCAGTATTTTGATGATTTCTGGAGCTCTACTAATCCAAATGATACAATTTCTGATTTGTGGTAAACGAGAAACATAGAGCTACAAAGTATCTGAAGGAAGTGAATTGTAATTTAGTCCCTAAGACTTTCAAGTTTTGGATGGAAGTTGTGCACAGTATACTGATTTGGACAAGAGCAGTCCAAAAATGTTTGAAGTATATCTTTTGAATCACTGAACCAAATTGAATGATTTCGGTGGCATTAGAAACTTAAGACAATGAGGGACATTTTCTAGAAGAAAGTGATATGTCAGAATGTTCAAGGATATTTTTGGCAAGACACTTAAGGTTAAAAGAACATAAGCTTATAAGGAAGGGTGAAATGGACTTTTTGGACTCATTAAGGGCATAATTGGAAGAAGAAGTATTGTCTTTCTTAAATAAAGGAGAAAATGTGAATGAGAAGATTCTGGAGAAGCAAAATGCGTGGATGAGAAAAGAGATAAGAGAGAGAGACATGAAAAAAAGAATGAAAGAGAGAAAGTAGAGAAAACAAGCTAGGGTTTTATTTCCTTAGCCTTCAAGAGAGCTTTTGAAGCTGTTCAAGAAAGGAAACAAGTAGAGGAAGAGAAGAACTTCCCTTTGAGCTAAGGATCCCTTCATTTGGTGAAGAATGAAGGTAAGATCATTTTGAAACTTTGGGATTTTTGAAAGGATTTTAGTTTATGGAATTTAGAAAATGTTTGGGTTTAAGTATTTTAGAACCAATTTTAGTATTTGTGCTTTGAGGGATTTTCAATTTAAAACCCTATTGAGTGGGATTTTTGTTATTGTATAAAGGAATCAAGAGGGACAAGAGGAACAAGAAAAGAAGCATTCTGAGCAAGTCGATAAGCAAGGAAATCAAGATGGGTACATGTTTATAATAGAGTAAATAAGCTACTACTATTTTCTTTAAATCAAAGAATTTTTCTAATTTCATTTGCATTATAAGTGTTGCATTTATTGTTCATGAATGAGTTGTGAAATCTGCTATATGTTTATTACATGATTTGAGTTATGATTTTTCAAGAGAAAAAGACATGAAAATGACATCATTGAAAAAAAATGCATGTTTATGAAATCATGTGTTCAAGAATGGTTTTCAATATATACGTCAAGTATATGATAAAGCAAGCTATCAAGAAAATGTGCCATTTTGGGCAACAAGTTTACAAGATTTCGCAATATACATGTTATATGGGTTTAGTTTGGTCCATTCTGTTGTCAAGTGCACTTTGACTAAAGGCTTCTCCCGCCTGCCCGCTAGAGGCATGGAGTTCCTTCATGGACTCCCATAAGTTCACGGCTACGCAAGACCATTAAGTGGGATTGCGATAGTACGTTCTGTTCACAGCTACAGAGGACCCTTACGTAAAATGTGTAGTACGTTCTGTTTATGGACCTTCCAAACCATTCTGATGTGTTGATGCATTTATGATATGTTTGATCAAGTTTGATGCATTCATGTTTTGTAAGTTGTGAATTTTGACTACACGACAAGACTTTTGAAAAACAAGCATTTTATGATTCAATAAGGAAGTTTTCTAAGACCAATAAAACGTTTTCAAGGATTTTTGCTTTTTTTTTTAATTATAAACTGTTTCCCACGAGCTGTCGAGCTCACCCCCTCTCTGTCCCATCCTCAGGTTATAGCTAGAAGATCAAGTGTTCAAGAGCCTAAAGGAATTGCTTCATTTGCTATTTTGTATTCTTGTAATAAGCCAATAGTGTGGCTTTTGATTTGTAAATAAACTATTTCAGACTCTGTTGCTTTAGGAAATGAAATGAGCGATTGAAGTAGTTTAGTTATGTATGTATGTTTACACTGATTTAGAGCAAGAAGATGAACCGATGATGGTCAAGGAAATTCCATAGGATTAAGCTCACGTTCATGATCCGAAGTTGGGCTCCGAAAACAGTGCCCAACATCTACTTATGCTCAATATTCGATTGATTTTTTGAAGAATATTATGGAAAGGTGTATCTCTCCATAAAAGGTAGAAACAATATCCAAACCTGTAACCAGACATGATATTTATTAGGTGGTTAAATGTCTAAATCCCCATAAAGAACCAGGGCCAGATTGTTTCAACATGATTTTCTTCACAAAAACCTGGTCAATCACTAAAGATGTGGTACATGATGTTGTTCTTAAATTCTTTCAGAAGAGGAGACTGCAAAAAAAGATTAATGGAAATTTCATCACTCTTATTCCTAAATGTGGAGAATAGTAACATTTCAAGGATTTCAGGCCTATTGCTTATTGTAACTCCATTTACAAAATTAGATATAATATCTTGGCAAATAGGCACAAGAAGTTCTCATTAATCACATTGATAGCGCAACAAAAGGTTTACATACTTTGTAGAGGGATGGGAGACAATATTTTGCTTATGGAAGAGTTCATGAAGGGATATTCTAGCAATAAGTGTGGAAAGAATTGTATCATAAAAGTGGATTTGAAGAAAGCATATGATAATGTAGACTGAATGTTCCTTTATAACATTACGAAAGCTTTGAAGTTTCCATAATGCTTTATAGAGTGGATGAAATTGTGTTTCACTACTCCTACATTTAGTATGCTCATTAATAGAGAACCCATAATGATATTTAATAGCTCTAAAGGCATTAGACAAGGAGATCCAATTTCACTATACTTGTCACAAAATTTTTTAATAGACTCTTGAAAAAAATTGTTAAGAGAAATAAACATTTAAATTTTCATACTAAGTGCAGAAGAATGGGCATCCCTAACTTTATCTTTGTTGATGATCAAATAATCCTAGCAAGAGTATATAGTATTTCATTAATAGCAGTGATGAAGCCCATTAAGATGGCTAGCAGGTTGATTGGACTTTATGTAAATATTGATAAGTGTTCCTTCTACTTTTCTAAAAGTTCCTTTGATTAGGAGCATATGGTAAGAGGCATTACTAGATTCTAAGGATTGCCTTTACCTTTCACTTACCTTGGAATCTCAATTGCTACCACTATATTAAGTTATGGAAGCTTTAAACCATTCGTGGACAAGATACATCAAAAAATATCTGGATGGAGTATGAAAGCATTATCACTTATTAGTAGAGCTCAGATAATCAAAGTTATTTTGAATTTAATCAACATATATTGGGCTCACATCTAGCTATTCTGAAAGTTATGAATAAAACAATTGATAAATTCTCAAAAAGTTCCTATGGTCTAGATCAAATGATGATGAATATAGAGCTACTATTAAGTGGTCTTATATGTTTAATTTAAGAAGTCATAGAGGTTTAAACAAAATTATCTTGAGACTATTAAATACATACAAACTTGTCAAAAGATTATGGAGATTAATTGATGATCAGAAATCTATATGGTGCAAATGGTTATATGAATATTACATCAAAGGTAACAATATATAGAAAATTGATCTTTCGATAAGAAACACTTCATCTACTCTAAAGTAAATTCTCAAGTTTAGAAGAACAATCAGACCTTATATTAGCAAGAAAGTTAGGAATGGAAATGAAACCTTGTTCCAGCATGATAATTGGATTGCGGGAGGACCTCTAAAGAATGTAGGAGAGTCACAAGCTCTAAAAGACATAATTCTTGGTAATCAGTGTTGCAAATGCTTTACTCCACAAGAATGAGATCCTGTTAAGTATATATGATAGGAATATGGAAAATGAACTTTATAGTTTGTTGTTAAATGAGAATATGCAAGATAGAAATTCGTGGTGCCCTTCTATCAGTGGAATTTTTAGCATTGCTTCATGTAAGAAGCTTTCTTAATAGAATCTTAAATTTGTTCCATAGTATAAGCTTGTTTGGTGCAAGTTTAATCTCCCTAAAGCTGTTACTGCTTTGCGGATAGCCATCAAAGATAGATTACCCACCACTAATAAATTAAATAAGTTTAATTGCATGATGAACTAATGTACTCTCTATAAATGCCAAATGGAAAGTGTCTCTCATTTGTTCTTCAAATGCAACTTCACTAAAGAAGTATGGAAACTAATACTTCATAAGTATGCTATCATCAACCCTCCAGATGAATAGTGATAATTAAAATACTTGGAGTATGAATTTGCAGTATATCAAGATAGACACCATATAATGTTTTTATATTGATCTATCCTACTTGGTATTGTAAATATGGAATGAAAGGAATAGGTAGATATTCATCAAAAAATATAGGAGCTTTGAGGGATTCATAAAGGAGTTGGTTAATGCCATTAGACTTCCCATCAACATATTTTATGGCTAGCTCTTTTTAGATCATAATTTTATTGATATGTGGGGGTATTAGGTAGTCTGTTTGTAACAATTGTTGGCTGTTAAGAGGCATAGTATTCTATCTTTGATTCTAGAACTCTTACCCCTAAGTGAGATTGTAATTCATCTTTTTGAAGAAAAGGAATGATTTCATTGAACAAAAATGTTACACATAAGTGTAGTTTAATGTTAAAAGCAATTGCATTAAAAATTTAATGAAAAACACATACAAAAGGAAGAGGTTACATATTTTTGTTTGTTCCAACTCTCATTTGAATAGATGATTCCCCAAAAGATTTTGATTTCAGGGCTGATTTTGTGCTTGTGGTTGTATATGTTGAGATGTAATATGATTTTTTCCCATGTGATCTTAATAAACTCTTCTACTTCGTAGTTTGTGCTTATGTAGATGAAGCTTTTGTCATGGTTGATGTTTAGGCTTGACATCCTTTTAGACATTCAAATAGTTGTAATTAAGGCTAAAACCGAATTGCTATTAACTTTGGAGAAGAGAAACACATATCTTCAAAGGTGAGGATAATGATATTTCACCTCTTACATTTAACATAGAATCTAAAGTGTTGAGTTCTTTCTACAACTCTTATCATAAGCTTGTGTAGGACTTACATAACTAAAGAGAATAGGTAAGGGGAGATTGAATCATCTTATGTAATGCCTCTTATTGGCAAGAATTGATTAGAAGGCTCCCCATTAACTATAACATTAAAAGAGATAGTATAAATGCACTGCTGAATCTAGGTAATGAAGTTGTTTAGATATTCAAAAGCAGCCAGAATATTGATGATGAAAGTCAAGTCAACTATGTCATATGCCTTTTAGAAATAAACTTTCAATGAATATGGCTTGGAAAAATTTTCTTAAGCCTTTTAGGTATAACCTTTATAATGACCTTATAGGTTGTGTTGCAACATGCTATAGGCATGTAATCATTAAACATTTCCTGCTCAGCTCATTTGGGGATTAAAGTAATGAAAGTTCTATTTATTCCCTTCAACATTTTACTTTTGGAAAAAAATTCTATGACAACATCAATAACTGGTTTCCTTGTAACTGACCAGGTTTTAATGAAAAAAATTTCATTAAGGCCATAAACACCTGGAGCCTTATAGGGTGTAGGGATTTTAGAGTTGTGATTTCTTTAATGGAGATTGGTTTTGCTAAGCTGAGAATTTCATCAGGCTAGAGCTTATCTTGTAATTACTACTGTAATAGTTCTAGTGTGGAATGACTGTCAGAGGAGTAGCTAAGTAATTTGGAAAATTAATTTGAAGAAGCCTTTAAGAGTTTGTCTTATGAAGTGAGCACCTTTCCTTCAAAGTTGATGCACATTAGACAATCGACAGCTTTCTTAGAAGTAGTGACTTTACGAAAAAATGCAGATTTTTGTCACCTTATTTTAACCAATTTGCTTTAGATCTTTGCTTCAACAGTGAATGCTCAAATTTAGAGCCTATTGTTCTTTAATTTTAAGTTCCTTAAAGAATGGGTCTATTTGGAGTTTTGTTTGAGCAATTTATAAAGCATTCTTAGCAACGTTTACTAAATGGTGTGTGTTGCCTATATTTTACTTGTAGAGGAATTTTAATTACTCCTTAACATCGGCTAGCTTCTTGAGAAGAGTGTATTGGTTTGTGCCATGAACTTGAGAGCTCAATCATTTTTCCACAGCTTCATTGAAACCTTCAATACTTGTTAAAAATTCATTAAATCTAAAGGAAATTCTGATAGGACTTACAGATGAGGATAAATGAACCAAGATAGGTGAGTGATCTAAAAAGCTTGTATTTGGGAATATTGTATTTGTGTGGTGAAATTTTTGGAGCTAATTCATATTTGCAAGAGTTCTATTGGACCTTTCCTTGACGAATGTGTTATCTTTGTGCCTATTATTCCAAGTAAACAAGTCGCTGACTTGGATATCATTGAGGCGATCCTTTAAATCATTGCCAATATATTTGTGATGATGGTTACCTTGATTCTCATAAGACGAAATGATATCATTGAAATCTTTAAGCAAGAGCTAAGGTCATGTAAAGATACAACTATCTTTTTTTATCTTTTTCCAAAGTGTAATTCTCTGGAAAGGATGGTTAAAAGCCTATATGGTAGTGATGTAGGCAATTGGTTTCAACTCTTTGATACATATGGTTTCAACTCTTTGATACATAACTTTGCATGGATAAGATGGTAAGTCACTAAGGAATTTAGAATAGTGATCTTTACATCATCATACAATAGTAAAATTCTTCCATTTAGATATGCATCATAGTTGTGCAAGAGCTTTGAATATTTAAACAAAAAATTCAATATATGGAAATTTAGTTGCTTGATTTTTGATTCAAGAATGCCTAGCATCATAGGCTTATTATCTGACAAAACTTTTTAAGCATATGTTTCTTATTAGATGAATTCAGGCCTCTAACATTACAGGATGAGATTAGCATGATGATTGATCCTTTACCTAGGATCTTTTCTTTTTGTTAGATCTTCTTCTTACTGTAGACTTAAAGCCCTCCTCCTCATACTCATGGAGAGAAGTTGAGGAAAAATCTTTAATTGCTTCTTTTGTGTTATTGAACTAACTTGGTGGGATCTGTAGGGAATTGTTTGATTTTGCTATTGTTTTAGGGATTCCATTTATGATTTCGGGTTGATCTGAGGTGTTGATATTTGATATAAGAGAAGTTGGATCATTAATTAGGCTTGGAATCTATTCTGCTTCCATAATTTCTCTAATTTCCTAATTTTTCTCTTACAAAATTTATATAAATATCATCTCCTAGCAGATCTTGTAAGAATGCTAATTTAAACGTTTTCCAAGAAGGTTTCCATATTTTGTTGTTCATTTTAGTGGGCTTTGAAGCATATGTCACCTTAACCATATCCTCTATCAGCTATAGATTTTCATCAAGTCTGAGAGTAGGGATTTTTTAGGTAAATATTTCATGGCATCTACAACTACACACACATTCTCATAGTTGATTATGCTAATCATAGCTATTGCTTGATCCAAACACACAGGCTGCTAATCTCAACTGTTACTTGATGCAATATAGCCATGTTCTAGTTATTGAGTCTCAGAGTCAATATTTTCATGGTTTATATGCTGTTTCAATTAGTCACCATGTAGTCGGCTTTTGTATGTTAATAAACTAACAGAATTTTGTTTCTTAATAAACTAAGAGACTATTGCATTTCTTAGGGATTGACAAGAGCTGGATGTGCTCTTTCTATCTAAAAGTTTATTAGTAAAATTCATATTTGAATAATCAATTAGTTCAAAGAACATATTATTAGGATACCAAAGCCCTAAATATTTAATAATGCACTTAATGGCTAATATATGTGATTCTCTAAGACTTGATTGAAATAAGTAAACATTAAGCATGATATCAGACCTACTTGTAATAATATAAAGTAAACTACCAATCATCCTTAATTTCCACCGACTTACCCTCTCCATCTTTGATCAAATTTTTTGTAATGCTCATAAATGTCCCTAATGGTTTGGCTTGATCCATTTACACATACTCTCATTAGTACATCCAAAATTAATATCATCAATATAAATTTAAACAACTAGAATATCATACTTATGCATTTTAACAAGGAGTGTAGTGTTAACCTTTCCTTTAGAGATTCCATTTTTAAAAAGAAATGCACTTAGGTTATCATACCAAGATCTAAGATCTTGTTTCAATCCATATAAAGCTTTAGAAAGTTTATAGACATGGTTGGGTGCATCATGTTTTTCAAAATTAGGAGGTTAATCAACATAAACTTCTTCTTGAATGAAACTATTTAGAAAAGAACTTATAATGAGATCTTTGGAGATGATTCCATACTATAATTCAGTGCAAGAAATTTAAGGCACCTAGAAAAGCACTTTTAACATCCATTTGAAATAATTGAAAATTCATATAGGATGAAAATGCAAGCAAGAGCCTAATGGCCTCTAGCATAGCTTTTAAAGCAAAAAGTTTCCTAGAAGTCTATACCCTTTTCTTGATTGTACTCTTTTGCCATTAATTTGGTTTTATTTCTTACAATAGTGCCTGATTTATGATCTAGCTTATGAAAAGAGCTAGCATAATTATATGTATGAGGCATTTTCTTTCATTAGTCAACTAATACTTTCAAATTTAACATCTTTAACTTATATTGGTCGATTACTAACCCATATAGGTTAACCAATCACCCAAAAACATGATTTTAAACACCTTCAAATGCTTAAAGTTAATTTTATTAATGCAATTATGAATTAGACACTTCCCAAAGTGTCTTATAAATTTTGTTTGAAAGATCAAAAGGCTTTATATTAAAACCAAAATCTTTAATGCCTTTTAATGAATGAAAAATTCATGTAATGAAGTGAAATGAAATATTTATGCATGGTGAGCCTTTTTAACTATTAAAACAACTAAGGTAAGCTTTCAATAAGTAATACACAATAAACAAAAATAATGATATATCTTGATCTTCTTTTATGCTTGACTTTTTCTTGACATTGAAGATTGCAAACTTTGTATTTTCTTCCATAATCTATTGTTATGATAATATCTTGTTCTTATATTCCTTCTCATCAAAATATTAAACTCATTAGTAGTGTTTATGTTTTGTTATCATCAAAATATCATTTATAACCTCCCTTGGTTCAACAAAAATGCATTGATAATGTATTATAGGTATTTAGTATTTGAGATATCTAATACTTATGAAATATTATAGATATATGTTATTCTATATATGAGTTGATATTTGATTACAAGGTTATATGAATATTAACTTTAGAGGTGAGTTCTATTTCAAGTCTACTTAGAACAATATTATTTTGAGTTGAAAAAATTCCAATGTAGCGTCAATTGTTAATAAAGCCATAATACATTTTTCATTTAATGTAAATGATTATTTGGATCAAGAAGTTCTCTGGTAAACTTGTTATAGTTCCTTGCATTGTTTAAACAGTAAAGTATTAAAGAACATTAAACCCATTGGATATGTGAAAGGATCTAAGGTCTAATAAAAAATTCAAGTATGTATTAAGGCATTTTATATTAATTATAATGGTAATTGATATGGAAGTTCTAAGATTTAAACATGCATTCACTATAGAGAATCATATAGAATACTTTCGCTAAACCGTTATCCTATCAATAGTATGATCATCATATGGAGATATGGTATAAGATACTTAAATGATTGGCTTAGTGTAAGTAGGAGATTGTTGGTTTATGTCTATAGCCAATTAGTTGGTTGTAATCTTAGTAACATAATTATCTAAAAAGATATTCTTTATCTTATACATATTTATTCAATTAATTAATGCATAAACTAAAGTTCATCGAATAAATATACACTATAAATGAAATTATGATGATATCATAATTATGAGATTCATATTATATTTTTATATTATTATTAAATTGTTCTTAGTCATTGTTTTATTAATATTGAATATTAATAATGTGTAAAAAGACTAGCTCACATTATATTTCTTCCTTACGAGGTAAGTAGTCGATCTTATAGCTTAGAGTATGAAAATAATTAAATAAATGTATGAATGTTTATTAGAGAACAAATTCATTGAATTGACCTAATATAAAAATTTCATTTGGAAGGTTACTTTTATATACATGGAAATTCTCATTGTAAAGATTATATAAGTGATCTTTTGACTTAAAATCTCGAAAGTATCTTATACAAATATTGTTATATTTTGATACTATTATAATCTATCTTTATCAAGGGTAGCTTAATGTGTCATGAATTATATGAAGGTAATAATCAATATAGGATTCATCTTCTTAAAATAATTAGTGATAATATTATGATGTTTTTGATTAATATTGATTTAAAAAATCTTTCGCCAAGATGAATTGACAATTCAAAAATAGTTTTCAAATGCCATTGATAGAGTTAATTGCTAATGGTTAATAACTAATATAATTGGACTCAAATAGAGTAAACATTAATTTCACGCACTCTATCTAATATGAATATTATGTGATAAAAATATTGAATTATACGAAAAAAATCATGCACGTAAATGTTAGCCAAAACTACTTTTATATTTTTAATATTTAGGTGGTCATGATATTATTAGATGTCAATCTTGATCTATAGATGTAAATTATTTAATTAGATAACTAAATGAGTTTAATTCATCTAATATTAAATATGATTTGTGGTTTAATTTATATTCGTTGCTAGCATATTTAAGAATCTAATAACTTACTTACAAAGAACAATTATAAGAGAGAAAATATCACTTAATCAAGTTAGACTTGATTATAAAGTTTTAGAAACTTTAAGATTAAAAATGAGATATTTAATAAATAAAGATCAATATAAGATATAAGATCTTATTTGGTCCCAATTGGTATTTAGTTAGAATTATTTTAATTGTAATTTAATTTATTTCAATTTAATTGCTAAATGGTTCAAACCCTTTTTAGAAATAGACTTAGACTCTAAATAAGCTAGTACTTATTGCCTACCTTCTCTATACCATTTGTAGAGTTTTTTTCCAACCCTTTCGTGTAGATACCACCAGAAATTGATCAAAAGTACATTTACGATAGTTGCGATGAACTAATTTTAAAACGGTTCGAAGAAAATGTCAAGAAAAATATTATTCATAATAAGGTATGAATTTATGATTCAAACTTATTATATTTATGCATTAATCATATTATAAAATTTAGGTTATTTTGACTTTTGGGAAATTAAATGAAAATATTTTGTGTTTAATTTACTATATATTGAATCAAATTCTATCACGATTTTCTTATAGTAATATCAAAAACATCTTTAATTATGAAACTTGGTTACATGTTTAATGTTTTTTTATATTAAATTTTAAAATTGAAATTATAATTGTTGCAGGCCTTCATTACTAAAATCAAATTATGATGTTAAGTATTCTTAAATTCTGAAAATTTCATATTAATATCCCAAAATTCCTTAACCACCCAATCATATTTGATCATATTATTAAAAAATACAAACCCTAACCTTATATCAAATTGGATTTCATTGAAATTAAAAATTCATATTTGAACTTTAGAAACCCACAATTGTTTTGGAACGATTAAGGATCTGAGCTGACTGCTACTGATGTCTCATTCTTCATCGATGTTGGCTTGTTTGAGAACAAAAGAGGGAAAGAGGTGTGGGTTAGACTGAGTTGTTTCGATTTCACGAGTGCTAGCCAGTTTTAGACTTTCCTGTTACAGCAACGTTGATACGAGTCTGATTCATATTAATCGAGGTCTATTTTTCATTCAAACTTTGACTCATTAATTTAGATCATTTGTTGAGTCATTTTCTTATCATTATTTAAATTAAATTACATAACTTAATCGATAAATTATTAAAAATTTTAAAAATATAATTAATAATTGTCCATCTTTACATGAAAAGACAAAATTGCCGAAAAACAACTTCCTTGCACTGAAACGACATTGGTCTCACTTGCTTGTACATTGCCAAGGATTGCAGCGTCGACAGAGTCTACTCATTGGTTATTATAAACGTTTACAATTTACGCAGCGAAGAAGCAAGAATGCAGGCACTTTCAAGCTGTAATGGTATCAGAAATATGAAACGATTCCAATCAAACACACTCTTCTCAACCCATTTGCCAAGAACAAACCCCGAAAACCTCCCCATCACTTTCTCTATTGTCTCCTCTTCGCTGCACTCACACTTTCAGCCCACCCATCATACTTCACTACAACAGACCATTTGGAACCCGTCTACGAGCTTCATTTTAACACCAAAGCTTTCTGTGAAGAGATCAACTGAACTTCACTGCGGCATTTCATCGAACGATTTAAATGCTGACACTGAGGGGAGTTTCAGGGGGTGGGTTGAGGTGATCAGTGAGGCCGTATCTACAGCGTTCCCGGTATGGGTATTCTTAGGTTGCTTATTAGGCCTCGTGAAGCCTAATGCCTTCGAGTGGGTAACACCTAAATGGACCGTTCTTGGAATTGCGCTTACCATGTTGGGTATGGGTATGACACTTACCCTCGATGACCTTAGTGACGCTTTCGCTATGCCCAAAGAGTTACTCTCTGGTTTCTTGCTACAGTACTCGGTTTGTTTGCCTTTTTCCCTCCTCTCGTCATTTTTGACCATGCTTTGTGGCTCGTGTATTCGTTTTCATAGTCATTCAACTTTGCTTGCGTACTTATACTTTACCTGTCGGATTGAAAACGGATTGTTCTGAATGTGGGCTTCAGATCCCAAGCATAAATACGTCAGTCAAATCTTGCACGTACATTGTCTTTAAGTGAATGTCGTTTTTATTCAATTTGGGATCTATAAAATTTTAGTTTGTCGAGCAACCTCATGAAAATTGTGTTTAAGCATTTAAGTTTAGCATATTGAAGTTTATAGCTGATACTATATGAGGTTGTGTTCTAATTGGTGATGAAGCTTTATAGCTTCCCGCACTTCTAAAAGAAAATCTCATTTGTAGCAAATATTAGAGGGTTCAGTCTTTGATGATATCTTCCACCTGTAGGTTTATGTGCTCATAAAGATTAGTATTAATCACTGCTGAATGCTTCTCCATCTGAAGGCTTTCCAATTACGAATATAGATTGTTAGACTGGTCTGTCTGATTGTGTTTGTATTTAAGTGAAGCCTTATAGACACTAGAATCATACAGTTCAGCATATTGCCAGTTGTTAAGAGATGTGTGAGAGAAAAAGGTAAACTTGCAATCGGCACTTTAATTGTTGGATCAAAGGGCATTGTTTTCCCTTCCTTTAGGTTAGTGCCACTTGTCTTCCTCTTCCCAATGGGTAGATGATACTGATTTTGTATAAGGAAGTTGATCCCTTGTTTTATTTCAAAGCAAAAAGATATAAGAGCATTAAAGCTCCACACAATAATTCACCTGCAATTACTAAAAAGTGTAAATGACAGGTAATGCCCATATCAGGGTTTCTGGTAAGCAAGCTCTTGAACTTGCCATCCTATTATGCAGCTGGCCTTATCTTGGTTGCTTGCTGCCCAGGCGGTATGTGTAACTTTTTTTTCTATGCAATAATTATCTTCAGTTCTTTATTTGGGTAGAAACTCATTGTCATTTATATCACTGATTGCAGGAACTGCAAGTAACATTGTTACTTATATTGCTCGGTACGTGATTTTCTCCATTATCGTTATTGTTTCTTAAAAGTTTTATGTTCTTCCATAAAACAGCCGCAAGATAAGATGATCTTTCTGTCCTCCAGTGGAAACGTTGCGCTTTCAGTTTTGATGACAGCAGCAAGCACTTTAGCAGCTGTGGTCAGTAATCCAAATTATAATTAATGTTCTATTTCTGAAAATCAGATATGAAATTGCTTAGATAATACTTTTTTCTGAAACAGAGCAATGCTAACATAAGTGTCCACTTGGAAATAAAATGAAATTATTATTGTATAGTGGGTTAAATTTGGAAAAACTCCTGAACTCTGTAGCAGTTTTCACTTATGGCCTAAACTTTAAGTTGTATTACTTAAGTGCATTAATTATTAAGTTGTAACATCTGTTAAAGTCATCTTCCAAACATACTAGTCTAATAGCATATATGATTGAAAAAGAAGTTCAAGTTACACTTTAGAATATAAGAAACAAAATGTTTTTTTTTCTTTGAAATTAAAGAATGTATTAATGGAAGGATCAAGCCTTATAACTAAAGTACAACTTTAAAAAATGATTGCTCAAGAGTAGCCTTTGAGCATGACTTAAAGGCATATCAAATTTTACTTCAAAAGTTAGGATGCAACAAGGATTTAGACATTCATAGGAACATTACATGTGAGTAATAGCTTATATCAACTCACAGACACCATCTACTAGTCATGCTTGCAGAAAGAACCACGCTTGAAGTTTTGATCATTACCATTTCTTTGATTTTGCTAGCATTTTTGGTAGTTACCAATTGAACATTCGAGCTGGAATTTCTAAAGACCCTGGCATTCCTTTCCCTCTAGATAGAGTAAATTATGCAAGCAAAAGCAATAGTGAATAGTTTGTAATCATCCTTAGGAAACAGGTGGTGGTTTGAAGCCCATTGAACTATGTCATTCAAGTTTGTATGAGGGCAAGACAGGTTTCATTTTTGTTACACATTCCTCTATAAGCAGCTGTTGAAGGAGCAGTCGAAGAATAGGCGATTCCTTTATTCAAGAGCTAATAGGAAGAGTCTACATATTGGATTAGGAAGGGGATGGGGGCCTTTTAGTTTGTCCAGTATGCTAAGGCTATTTCTAATAGCTAACTAGAGGAAGAAAGACAATTTAGGAGTGGCATATTTGTTCCACACCAAGTTATACCATCTAGGATTAGAAGCATGATTTCTGAAATGATCTCTACATGAGCTGTTGGTGATAAAACTAGAAAAATTACTTATCCATATGGTGTTATCTTCAAGAGTGGCATTTGGATGGTAGTTAAGAAAGTAGAGTCTGAAGAAGCTAGCTTCCCTGTTGTTGCAGTTCATTCCCCATCTGTGATGAGTTGGTTAACTTTTACCTTCTCCTGGAAGTGCAATGTTCTATTTTGAAAATTTGTTACGAGGTAAAGAGGGCCTAAAGTGATCCAGTTGTTATATCTAAACCAAGTAGTATTACCATTACCTATTTTCACTTTAATAAGCCTACAAAGACTTGATGTAGGAAAACTAGAAGTTTTAGCTACTAGTTAAAACTCGCAAAATTAGGAAATATGGTTGATATTAGGCTGCTAGAATATCAAAATTTAGGTCTGAATTTCAGCTAGGAATGTTGAAATGTCATATTTGATATAGCTGGATCTTTAGGGTTTCTTTGCTAGAAATTTAGGCAAGGATTTTAAGGTTTAATAGGGTTGGAATTTGGGTTTGATGTGGCTAGAATTTAGGGTTTGGTTTGCTGGAATTTAGTGATGACACAAACAAGGGAGTGTAGGAAACTAGGAACCACTCTTAAGGTCTGATACTCTTAGAAGAAAGCATTATACCTTTGAAAACTCAAATTTGTCGAAAAGATTCAGGATCCGTTGTTATTGAAGGGCTGAGTACACACATTTATGGAGAAGTTCTTAGAATTCTTATTCTATTCGGAAAGGATTCCTAACAAATTTAAATCCTATTGTAATAAAAATTCTATAAGTTCAAGTCATAAACAAATAGGACTACATATTTAAAACTAGAAAAACATAGTTATCTTACAACTACTTCCTATCTAATAAGGAATCCTAACATAATCTAAATTTTAGTCCTTATTGTCTTTACTGTCAACTCAATTTTTATCCTTAATCGCAACAAATTAAGGCTTGTGATTGACTAATTTTTCCTTTTTTTATTTCTTCTATAGATTTTAATTTTTATTTTCACACCAAGACTGCTCCTAAGTTTCAGAAGTTGGTGCAGACTCCATTAAGTGTCTTCCCTTGGTTTAATAATCCAGAAATTTTTGTCCTCCAAATAATGACCATTGATCCATTTGACCGACAAGGACTCTTTGTTATTAAGGATTCTCCATATTCTTTTAGAAAACAATGCTTTATTGATTGTGTGTATCGATTGTATACCCAAACCACCCTCCTTTTTAGGCAAATATTTGGAGTTTTCTTGCGACCATCACCTATCCAGAGGAATTGTTTTAGTGGCTTCTTCAAGTCCTTACAAAGCTTTTTAGGAAGGAAGAGATAAGAGGACCGATAGGTGTAAAGCCTACTAATAACTGAGATGACTTGTTGTAGCCTGCATAAGTTACAACTTTTATTACACCGGCTACTGATTTTTCTTCTAATCATGTCAAATAACAATTGACAATTCTAGTAAGGGATTATCCTAAAAGTTACAGGAATTCCTAGGTAAGTAAAAGGAGGATCTTTGAAGCTTAGTCCAATTATTTTAACCAGAGAATTACCAATGTTTGAAGCTTTAGAGGAGATCATTATAAAGCTTTTATTTTTGTTGATATGTTGCTAAAGGATTCTAGGGAATGCATCAAATAGGAAACTGATCTTGCATTGGCTCCACAAAAAAAGAGTATGTCATTATCAAAAACCAACTTAAAGATCCTTAATTAATCACATTTCTTGTGAAAGGTGAAGCCTTCCTCATTGTTGATATTATGCTCTATTAATTTAGAGAGCACATCAATCGTAATGGTGAACATATAAGGGGAAATAAGATCCCCTTATCTTATATCTCTTGCTCTTCCAACCAGTTCAAAAGCTTCACCATTGACTAATATATTGTATATTGGAGTGGTGATGCATTATGCGATCAATGTGATGAATTGGGGAGAGAGTCCGAATGATTTTAGGGCTATTAGGAAGAATTACCAATCTGAAGTATCAAAAGCCTTATAAATATCTATTTTCATTGCACAATTTCTACCTGAACCTTGCCGATGATAGTTCTTCATCAGTTCTTGTGCTAGGAAGATGTTATCCCCCATTCTCCTTCCCTCTATGAAGACTGCTTGAGATGAGTTTATCAGAGATGGAAGTATCAACTTAAGCCTTTTAGTTAAAATCTTGGAGATAATCTTGTAATATGTATTGTAGCAAGCAATAGATCTAAAGTTCCTCATCAAAATTGGATTGCTGATCTTTGGAACTAGGCATAGATGAGTTTTGTTCTAGGCTTTTAACATCTTGGAGTTGGAGAAGAATGCTAACACAACTCTATTCACCTGTAGTTTCAATTCTTCCCATGCTTTTTGGTAGAAATAAGTATTAAAACTATCAGGACTTAGGCTTTTATTGGGATGTAAACTAAAGACAACAAAGACAACACAGGCTTTTGTTGGGATGTAAACTAAAGACAACACCTTCAATCTCTTCCAAAGTGGCAAGTTGAATGAGGAGATCAGACTGCTCCCTAGACTAGCAATTGTTAATGAATGAACTCATGGATAGATTCCTTAAGGATTTTGTAGGGGACGTGCCAAAAATTTCTTAAAGTAGTCTTTAGCATATGAGAGCAAATCTTTTTGGTTTGATATCAAATTTCCTTTTTCATTTTTGAGAGTTGTGATTTTGTTGAGTTTCCTTCTAGTAAGCAATGATCTATGGAAGAACTTGGTGTTGCCATCTCTATTTTTGAGCCTGTTAGTCCTAACTTTATTTATTTATTTATAATATGTGCTTCATAGATATCTAGGGCCTGAAAATAAGTTTTGAGAGCCATTTTTTCTTCCTGTTGCTTGTTCATATCTGTAGGAGAGGCGTAGAGACCTTTCTGTACATGTAGTAGATGGGCTTTTTCCTTATGAAGGTCTATGGATGAATCAGAATGCATGTTGAAACATATATCTTTTCAGCTCTACCTTGATGTTCGTAAGTTTCCTGTAAGACTTATAAGCATCAAAGCTTGAAACATCTAAATTCATTCCCTCAGTACTGCATCTTGGAAACCCTGAGCATTACACAAGTAGTTATAGAATTTGAATGGTGATTTTCTATATTGAGCAAGAAGTAAGTCATGTATTTCAATAGGGGAATGGTCTAATCCAAGACAGTTATTGAAAAAGTCTCCGCTGCCCCGAAAATTCATAAACCATTCATAATTAACTAGTGCCCTGTCAAATTTTTTTTTTCTAATAAGCCAATCCCCTTCCTGTCTCTATTACTCCATGTAAAGAAATAGACCTCATTTTTTAGGTTAGTTACCTCAATGTCCATAAAACAAGATCTGAGGTCAGAACAAGGTTTGCTAGAACTTCTGATTCCCTTAGTCTAAGAAGCAAAGATAATGCTATTGAAATCTCTTAGCAATAACCATGGCTCCTGAATTGGTCCTTTAAAGGACATGAGATCATTCTATAAGGCAATTCTCTAAAAGCAGAAGCTAGAGGAATAGATAAAAGAAATCCAGAAATTCCCAAGGATGCAATGTTGGATATGTAAATGAATGCATTGATCAGTTGATGGATGATTGAGGATACTGATTTGACCTGAATCATATGCCACTACAATTCTTTCATAGTGGGTGGGTTTTATGATTGGTTATCACTCTTCAATTCCTTCTGAATATCCAAAGATTTGCACATTTGTCCTTCCTTAGCTTAGTCTCCTAAAATCCAAAAATCATAGGCTTTATTGAGTTGATATAGTCAAAAACCATTCACATTTATCCTTCCTTAGCTTAGTCTCCAAAAATCCAAAAATCATAGGCTTTATTGAGTTGATATAGTCAAAAACCATTTGTTGTTTCAAAGGGCTGTTAAGCCCTCTTGTGTTCTAGGCTATAACTGACATGGATGCTGAAAGGGTGTTGAGTTCCTAGCCTTAGCCTTCCACATGGATCTTCTTTTAGGAATTGTTTTGAAGTCTTCTTGTGAAGGAACATGAGTGTTCAAGGGAATTTGCTTAGCTACTAAGGTCTCAGGAACCAGCTTGGTGGAGATACTTCCCATATCATTTTCTATTCTTCATCTTCCAAACTTATGGGCATGACATCCTGGGATTCCAATGTTGGTACAGATTGAGAGCTGTGTCCTCCATCAGGAGCTTCTACTAACTTCTATATTTTCAGGTTAGGAGGATTGGTGGTAATTGTGTTTTTTGTCATCAGAGGAGTGGAGGAATCAGGTTGAGGAGATTGCTACTGAGCTTCCAATCCCATTAGCTTATCATAGCTACCCTTTTGAAAGATTCTCCCAGTAGGTCTCTAGGATTTTCTTGTTACTTTAGGATAGGTCTTCATTTGTAAGTGATTATACTTGAATCCTCAATACCTAAGCAAAAGGACAGTTTTAGGGAACTCTTAATTTAAATCAACTCCTACACAGATCCTGGCACAATCAACATGTTTTCTTGCAATTGTTGCCTCATCTATACATATAGGTTTCTCTATGAAGCTTGCCAAGGAGCTTAGGCTCTTGTAGACCAATATTCAAGAGGAATCTTATGACAGTTCATCCATAAGATAACTTGTTTCTGCATAACATCTTATAGGTTGATCCTTCGCTTCTAAAGCTGGATAAAGATTGGTAAGTTAGTGAAGTGCCAGGGGTCATCCTCTATAACTTCCTGAGCTTGTTCCTTGCTGGAGAATTTAAAGAGAAACAAGTTGTGCTCATTCAACATAACATCCAACAACCCTTTTGATTTTCAGAGCTTAAGGGGCCTTTTTTTTTTTTTTGAAGATTAAGGGGGCCATTGTTTGATTGATGGAAAAGCTAGGCATTTTCCAACAAAGAAGCCTACTAGGGTGAAAGACCAGGCTCTGGCTCCTTTGAGAGTTTCCAGTGGAGGAGAGACTATTGGACCAGTTTCTGTCCTAGAAGGTGGACAGAAATGTAGTGAAGCCTCCGAGTGATTGTCAATCGCTTTCCTCCAATTGTGGGTTGTCTTAGGGGTTTCCCCTAAACCCTTCCAGGAATCCTTGGTCACCTGGAGGTTACAGGTTAGGAATGGTTTTGTCAGCTGCTTTTGGATTTGTTGAAGATGTAGGTGTAGGTAGAGGGGGGAAATGGCTGTCCTGCTGTCCCAAGCCTGAAGTTTCAGAGGCCATTTGCTCTAAGTAGAAGCAAAGTAGGAAAAGCTGACAAAGGGGGAGGGGAAAGTTTAAAAAACCATTCTAAAAACGTTAAACTCAGAGGCGGGAGAAAAATCAGAAAACCTGTAAAGGACAAGATTGCCCGTTTCACGGAGCTAACCAGAGACTCACAATAGGCAGCAGGGGCAAGGAAGCTTCTGAACACTACAGGAGGTTGAGAAAGAAGTAAATAGGATGAAGTTTTGGGAGCTAAAGGAAGTAACAACGTATGAAGCTCAAAGTCAATCAAGTGAGGGGATCTTGAGAGAAGGTAGACGTTCTCTCTCTAGAAGCCATTTCTTTTGCTATTCATTTATAAGAAATAAAATGTTAAGAATTGTGAAAAGGAAAAGGAAAAACTAATCTGAAACATTAGGTTCAAGATACTCCTAACCTTGCCTTAGGAGATGACGATATGATGATATGATTGATTAATCAATTCAATTTAGTTTTAGATAGAAACTAATGATACACCATTATTAGAGATACAAATTAAAGTTTAGGATAAAACTAATGAAAGTTCCACTAAGATTAATGCTTTCTTAACATAATTTATACCATATATAGACATTTTTACTAGAATTCATTGTAAAATCAAGTTCTGCATTCTAAAGAGTGCAAGACCTTGAGAGAGTAAGCAATATGTTTTACTCTCAGCGTTATTCCTGGTCACGATGCATTTGAGCAGGTCTTGGCTTATTATATCTTGTTAATGAACCAGTTAAATTCATTTGCACATTTAATATTTCTGCAAGATTTGTGGCACTTACCTAATACTGAAAGAATCCATTTTCCATTTGCAGGTCATGACCCCCCTTCTCACAGCCAAACTTGCTGGGCAATATGTTGCAGTAGATGCAAAAGGATTGCTGACATCAACTATGCAGGTCATTTTTCGGCCTCTTCCTTTTTTGGTTCGAAATAGTTTCTTTGGATATATTTTTATTTCTCCTAAAATAATACAGGTTGTGCTTCTTCCTGTGCTAGTGGGTGCATTTCTAAATCAGTATTTCCACAAACTCGTTAAAGTTGTTTCTCCCTTGATGCCACCCATTGCTGTGGGCACTGTCGCTGTTTTATGTGGAAATGCAATTGCACAGAGTGCTGATGCAATTCTATTGTCCGGTCAACAAGTGATACTTGCTACATCTCTTCTTCACGCATCAGGCTTTTTCTTTGGATATGTATTTTCCAGGATTCTTGGACTGGACGTGGCATCTTCACGGACCATCTCCATTGAAGTAGGCATGCAGGTATATGTTGTCTTGACTGGATTCTCATGCAATGTTTCTGTTGTGGAAAATTCCAATACAGACCACTTGGTTCGAATATATAGCAGAAAGAGATGTTAAGATGGCCAAGTGAATCTAAGAATTAAATAATAGTAATATGAAGAATTGAGAAAAGGATTATGATCAATTGAGAAAAAGTCCAGTGCTTCAGGAAATTTGACAGCTTGGGTATCGGACTGTTGTGTGGCAATGACTTGGGGTACTGGACAGATCAAGCTTATGGGAAGAGGCGCACTGGTAAGGAAGGAGAATAAGGGGTGGAAAAATTAGAAGTAAAAAAAGAGAAGAAACAAATAGTTAATATAAATATTAACAGATGGTCAGGACAAGTTTTTGGACATATGCTTGCCTTATCAATTAAATACGGTAGCTTTCAATATTTTTCATCAATTCCTCTTCTGTGTTGCCTGGTTGAGAATATAAATATGTTTGCTCATTTTTCCCTATTAATTCTCTGCCTCTCTTTTCTTAAAGCCTTTTACTTTTTGCAATTTCTCCATTGTACCTCGTTATGTAGTTCAAGTTTCCTGTGACATGCTGTGAATAGTTTTCTGGGTATTTTGTTATTCTTCCTATAGAGGAGCTTAACCCAAATTCAAAGGGATTTGGCCTAGCAGTTGAGTGAATAGTCTACCTACTTCAATTTCATGGGTGCAAAGACCCTCAGGGCGGAGGAAGAAATTTTATTTTCTAGATTTCTTAAGACCCCAGTGTGGACCTCTACTTCTGGAGTAGTCAAGATGCACGCAGGATATTTTGGGTGACCCTTACTGCTAAACCAAACAATACAAAGGAAGCATAACCCAAAATTCATTTTCTTTCTCTTGCAGAATTCAGTGCTTGGAGTTGTTCTTGCGACTCAGCACTTTGGGAACCCACTCACAGCAGTACCATGTGCAGTTTCCAGCGTTTGTCACTCCGTCTTTGGTAGCCTACTTGCGGGGATTTGGAGGCAAAGCGTGCCTGCAAGGAATCAAAATTGACATGATGCATAGCAGCTTTATCAGCTTATGTTATGAGTCTTATGACATGGGTGGTTTGTGGACATTCGAGATTTGGATTCTTCATTGGCTTCTACTATTAGTACGCTGGTTATTGTAATGGCATTAGGCAGCAGAACCATTTTATTTCTTTAGCTTTGTGCAGTAGAAACAATTTATATTAAAGCACGTCTAGACACTTTGGTATAGTTTGAATTGGAAGCACCTCTTCTCCATGGATGTTTTGCGGCATGTTTCTGGACCAATGCATTGTAGAAAGTCTTCTGAATAAGGGAAATAATCGTAGCTTGTAATTGAAACTTTGACAACAATAATGCAATGGCCATCGGATGAAATATTTGACTCCAAGGAATTTAGATTGATCAAATTAGTATATCATGAATATCATTACTAAATTTATGGGATGATTATGTCTTCCTTACTCATGATCTTGTAGTACTGCTATGTTTAAGGCTAACTTTCACAACTTTTATTTTGATATGCCTTATGTTTCTTCTTAATACAATGGTGCCTCCCTTTTGACACGCCTGTTTTTGCTCTGTTGACATGCCCGTATCTTCCCACTTGACACGAATGTATCTCTTTTTTTAACATATCTGTATCTGCACTATTGATACAAAGTAAATACTTTTGCGTCTCCAAGGTTGCAACGCATATGTATTACAAAGCAACAGCCGCAAAAGTATTGACTCTTTAGTTTAACCTTGTTCAGCTTGCTCTTTAAAATAAAAGATTAAGATATCCCTTGTAATTTAGCTCAAGGTTGCTCTTCATGCAATTTTTTTGAGAAGTTTGCTCTTCATACATTGTTTTCTAGAGAAAGTTTATTATTCACCCTTTATACTCACTTATTGGTGTCTTTTATTACTTCTTATCATTTTTTAAAAGCCAAAAGAGCAATTTAGCCCCTAGTGTTTATAATGAAATCTAAGTTGGACGCTAATGTTTTGGAGCTTTCAAGTTGAACCCTAATGTTTGAAAAACATTCAAATTAGACCTTGAGTGGATGGAAAAATTGATGGGGTTAGGCCTATGTTAGTTAAATGCCACGTGACATTTTTTTATGTAGATTTTTAAAATTTTTATTAAAGTGGGACCCACATTTATGATGTGTATCATGTTTATATAAAATGGAAGCGGGTCTTACTTTAATTTAAATGGGGCGTTTGATACCTTGAGTTTAAATGGAAGTGAGTCCCACTTCCATTTAAAGGGTGCGTTTGGAAGCCTGCGTTTAAAAAAAAATGACCCATTTCTATTTAAACGTTAGGTTTGGAACAGTGGTATGAGATTCGTTCTGTTCCGGACGGATCTGGAACCGAACGGACACCATCGGTACCGGCCGAAAATACCGGTCGGTACCGGCAGTACCGAAAAATACCAGCTGGTACCGTAAAGTTGAAAAAGTTTAGGGACTAAATTGCAAAATTTAAAAATTTATAACCTAAAAATTTAAACCCCCCTCCCGACACTCGGTCACTCATCTCTCGATCTCCTCTCCCTCTCATCTCTCTGCCACGCCGCTCCTCCTCACCGCCGCCGGTCGCCTCTGCTCTTCCCACTGTCGCCATCGGTCTCCTCCTTGTCGACGCTTGCCTCCTCGACGCTCGCTTCCTTCTCCGATTCTCGCCGGCTTCGCTTCGTCATTCGTCGGTTCCTCCACGCAGATCCGACGCCACCACCACCTTCTCCGGTCCTCGCCGCCGCACCACAGCACCACGACACCGAAGGGAAGCCACCGGAGAAGCAACCGAAGCCACTGTAGATGGGTCGACCCCCTGACCCGTGACAAAACCCAACGACCTGCCAAGAGACCCAAAGTCGGTTCTATAAATTTTGTTTCTGATTTCTAAAATTTCATGCCATTTGCTTGTTTGTTGTTGTGTTGGATTGGATTGTTGGATAGTTGAAATGTTGGATTTTTGAAAGTTGATCATTTCTGGTGGATTTGGTATTTTGGTTGGATCGGTGTTGTGAAAATGTTGGACAGTGTTAGATCGGTGCTGGTGGGTTTAGGAATTTTCATGGATGATGCACGGTGTTGGTTCATGGTTGGATGATGCACGGTGGAACTGGTGTTGGTTGGAATTTTCTGAAATGTTGAATCTTAAATAAATGTCATTCACTCATTTGTGTTGTTTACTTGTTTTGGTTTGCAATTTGGATTTGATTATATTAATGAAGTTGCAAATTATAAATTAAGGGCATAAATTTATAACATAATAAAACGTGTTAACGGTTTACCTAAGAAAAAAATTGTAATTTATCATTTTAACTATTTAATTTTAAGGCACAAAATTATAATATAATGAAAAATCCTTTTTAAGTCAACAAATGTAGAAATTGAATTTGCATTGGTTTGAAGTTTGATACTTCGATTGGCAATATAAAAGGGCTATTGTTAAGAGTTAAGATCTTTAGAATCATATTGAAAATTTTGTAACTCTTAGAAAATTGACATACTATAAATTAATTGTCATTATTATTTATTATTAAGATTTTTGAAAGCATAGTTGATGTAAACAGTAAACTAGTAAAGTATAAAGTACAGCTATATAATATATCAATATAGACTATTTTGTAATTTTTAAAAACTTTAGGGACTATTTTATAAATTTAAAAAATATCCTGAAACGGTACCCGGTACTGAGCGGTACCGGTACAGTTTCGTTCCAGAGCTCAATCCGGTACCGAACCTGGTACAGTATTCATAACATTGGTTTGGAAGGCTGAGTTTAAATGGAAGTAGTTCCACTTTCATTTAAACGTTGTGTTTGGAGCTATTCCCCAACGCTTATCATTTTGACTTAACACACACC
>JAOQMQ010000005.1:22927217-22947608 GCA_027563845.1 Erythroxylum subrotundum | reverse complement strand
TGGTTCAATTCTGTATAAGGTTTGTATGACATTGGGCCTGAATGGCTAAGCATCTTTTTAATTTGTACTGCCTTTGAGTGATTGACTGCTCTAACATGCCACTTTCGCGGGCACGGGCTCGGATATCACCCTCGATGTCGGGTTCGGGGTCTCGTGGGAGTGGGGTGTTACATATAGTTATCCATTAAATAGATCTAAGGCATAAAAGACACTCTCCATTCAGGTTCAACAACTTCCTTATTAATGATCTTAAGTTTGAGAATTTATTTTTCAAGGGCCTAAATCACTTCTTTATAGGGTATAAATCCTTTATTTATAGGAGAATGATGTCAATAATAAAAAAGGAACTTTAAACAATGAACCAAAAAAAGGTACAATAACACTCAAGCAGTTGTTGTTTTAGCTAAGTATAGGCTCGCCAAGGTTCAATTACTTATTTATCAAAACTGTCTAAACTTATAAAAAATAAATAGAAGAAAAATAGGCATTAAATGAATATGTGCAAGTTGTGGAAGTAAATTATTCGCTACTTAGGCAGAGATCAAGGGTTCAATGGGTTCGGCATAGATATCGGAACACTTCCTTCTTCCCCAAATCCATTCTTTCCAGGAGGAAATTTAATAGAATATCCTCCCTCCAAAAGCTTGATAGCTTTGTAACTTCTATTTGATCAAAATTATTGGAAGAAACCTATGCATACTTTTGCAACTCTTTGGGCTCCTCTAATTGCTTTTCTTTAGTTCATTTGCTACAATCTTTTATCATTGATATAATTCCATCAGATGTAAATAGGTTGGCATTACCTATTATTGAATATAAGATAACGAAAGATCTTTTTACTTTACATGCAAATAAGGCTCAAAGACCTAATGGCATTAATGCTTTGTTTTAAAAATTATGGCATATGCTAAAGCAATTAGTAATAGAAGTTGTAATGTAATTCATCAAAAAGAGCATTATGATGAAGGAAATTAACAAGACCTTTGTTAGCCTTATTCCAAAGATTTCCAATCCAAGTTCCTTGAAAGAATTCATGCTATTTATTGTAGTAACATCATTTACAAAGTAATAGCAAAACTTTCAATCTCTAGGCTCAAAAGAGTGCTTCAACCTTTGATTAATCAAACCCAGAGTTCTTTTATGATAAGAAGATATATTAGAGATGACATACTTTTGGTTTAGGAACTTTTTAAAATTACAATAGGAAGCATTCCTTTAAAATTTATGCAATTAAAGTGGATTTTCATAAGGCATTTGATTTAATTGATTGGAGCTTCATCATTAATACCTTAGATGGTTTTGTCTGTCCTTTAAGATTCATTTATTGGATCTATTAATCCATATCCATTGTCTCATATATCATTTTAGTTAGTAGTGAACCTACTGGGCTCTTCAAAGGAGCTAAAAAGCATTAAGGCAGGGGCATCTTTTGTCCCATTGCTTATTTACCCTCTAAGTATCAAAGTATTGTCAAGGTTAACTAGTCATATGATCAGCCATGAGAAGAGTTTTAAAATTCACTTTAAAAGCAAAAAACTCAAGATTTATAGTCTCTCCTTTTTAATGAATTCTTGCTTCTTTTAGGTGTATCTTAACTTCATTAACACTCTAATGTCTACCATTAGGTGCTTCAAAGTTTTATTCGGTTTAGATATGAAAAAAAAATTGACTTCATATCTTCAACAACTTCACATTTTTTCTCTATGGATCTTGAGGATAACAAGGCTCCAATCTCCGATAAGAGGCCCTTATATAGAGACTTCTTGCCTCTCATAGAAAAAATACAAAAGAGTACCAATAGTTGATATAATAAGAGTCTCTCTTTTACTAAGAGAATGCAACTAATAAATTATATGCTTAATTTTAGGATGTCTATTGGTCCTCTCATATTGTGTTTCCTAAGATCATGGTGAAAAGACTATAGAAAATGCTTAAGAGCTTTCTATTTTCTAGCCATATAACAAGGAGTTACCAAGGTAAAGTTAGGTGGAATAGTCTCCATTAAATTAAGAAACAAAATACATATGGCAAGGAGGAATATTGTGGAATAGTCTCCATTAAATTAAGAAACAAAATACATATGGCAAAGAGAATAGGATATTAGAGAATAAAGAATTCCTTTGGGTCAAATTAGTTTATACTCATTATTTAAAGGCCTAAAATTTCTATTTATCCACTTTAAAATGATCAAATGTGGATTAGGAAATAGAGCTAGCAAAAAATTTTGGCAAGATGATTAAAGCACCTTGGGACCTATTGCTCATAGTGCACAATTCTAACTATTCAGAAACATATCCTGGGTTATTAGAGTCTCCAACTTACAGAAGGATGATGGAATCCTCTTCAGTACAATTTTTACGTATACTATTTACAGTTTATGGAAGGAAAGGAATAAACATATCTGTGGAGGAGAGCAAACTTGAAAGTATCAACTAGCGGATAATATATTCAACGAGATTAGAGCTCCGGTTATAGCCAAGGAAGTAACATAGAAAATCTCAACTTGTCTTTATCCAATTTGTCTTTATAGTTTAATTGGTTTGTCATTTAACTATTGTAGTGGGTAACTTGGGTTCCAACATGGAATCCTTCTTTTGAAATTGTACATAGTTTTACTATGGTAAATATTTTTTTTTAAATTTAAAAAAAATTGGAGAATCTGAAATAGGATTAAAAAATGAGGCTATTTTTGTTTATTAAAAAGTTAAAATTTAATTTAAAGACACTTTTAAATAAAACTTAATTAATTTATTAATTTATAAAAATTAACTAATTAATTAAATTTTAATCACCAAGTTAAATTAACCTGAAAAATTAATTCATCTAAAATTTTTGCGGTGGAATTAATTGGTGAATAAGATTATATTTCTTATTTCTTTTCTTTCAATTGTTATATTAGTTTTGAAAAAGTATAAAACAACGACTCCTTAACTTTTCTCTCTTTTTCTCTCTCTAGATCCACCGAGTCTCATCCAACAGATCTTCTGCAAAACCCCAAGATCACCAAAATTCCAGAGGCGTTTCGTATTTCCTTATCATCCTTTAGCTCTTTTGGTTTCTGGGGTTTTGTTGTCTTGGTTTGTGGGTGTTGCGAGAAGGTGAAGGAGTTCAAGAAGAAGAAGACACAGTTTTGAGGGGAAAAGAAGAGAGAGAAGGGAATCTGTCGGATTGTTTGTTTCAAGAAAAAGTACTACGTGTAGCTAATGATGTTTAGATTCCAAGAAAGAGAGAGAAAGAAGGTTGAATTCTTTGTAGGGTTCTTCAAGGAGATGTTCTAAATTTTTATGCTCTTTCTGTCTTTTTCGCCAAAGGAGAAACCAAGAAAGTCGAAGCTTCCGTTCGTGAGTTGGGTGTTTGATTTTTGTAGGCTTTGTCTATTATTATTATTATTTTGGTAGAAGAGATGCAACAAGCAAAGAAGGTTGGCTTCTCCCTCGTTGATCTTGAATTCTAGTATATTGAAGAAAAGTGAATACTTGGATTCTGAGTGTGTTTTTGAAAATTTTGGATTTTTTTATTCTTATGAAACGCTTTTTCTCACTAGAATTATTTCTTTCTCTGTTGATTGAAATGGGTATTGGTTATATTGATTTTGTTTTGTCCCTACGGAGAGCAGAGACTAAAAAACCAAACAAATTATGTTCTTTGAAGCTCGCAGCCTGGCAGTTGCATGGAGATTTAGGCTTAAGTTTGTGGTGGTCTTTTTACTGAGTTAAGATGCAATATCTGATTTGAGTGATCTAATATGACTAAGTCGAGATCTGCCCTAATGCTATCAGATTTCCATGAGATTGCAAGTTCTCTTTGATTTTGACAGAGATAATACTGGGGTTAGTGTTAATTGCTTGAGCAAGTGTCAGAAAATTTGAAGACCCTTCTACATATCACTGGAAAGGAATGACTATTCTCTAGTGTTCCTTTGCAAGACATGTTCCTTTATCTCTTCTTCTATTGAAGAAGTAGAAGTTATGTTGCCCTTTTAAATCCCCAACTGGTACATGCTTACTCAACTATCTTTTCTAATGTTTCAGGATTTAAAAGATTTGGACTTCTTCACCGAGTATGGGGATGCAAATAGATACAAGATCCTTGAAATTATAGGAAAGGGAAGCTATGGAGTTGTTTGTGCAGCAACCGATACACATACTGGAGAAAAAGTGGCAATTAAAAAGATCAATAATGTTTTTGAACACATCTCTGATGCTATTCGTATCTTAAGAGAAGTAAAATTGCTTAGGCTTTTACGACATCCTGATATTGTTGAAATTAAGCGCATAATGTTGCCACCCTCAAAGAGGGAGTTTAGAGACATATTTGTTGTTTTTGAACTAATGGAATCTGATCTTCACCAAGTCATCAAAGCTAATGATGATTTGACTCGTGAACACCATCAGTTCTTTTTGTATCAGATGTTACGAGCACTAAAGTACATGCATACAGGTATGTTGTCAGTTTCTTTTGTCTTTTCTCAATTTGCTCCTTTATTTATCAGTAGGTTTTAAGATGCTTTTGGTGCAAATGGTTTTTGTAATCCTTGGTTAGAGTATCATAATGGATAATTTGATTTGATATGATGCTTTTTATTCTTAATTTCATGTGTGAACTTTACGCATTTTGGTCTACGTTTGTTCTGAATGAAGTTGTTTGGTTGCAGCAAATGTGTACCATAGAGATCTGAAACCCAAGAATATATTGGCGAATGCTAATTGCAAACTTAAAGTTTGTGACTTTGGGCTGGCGAGGGTAGCATTTGGTGATACTCCAAGTACAGTTTTTTGGACGGTATGTACTTATAACATGATGTTGATGATATTATAGTTTGGTTTCTATTTTAGCGTCTCAGAAATGCTCATTAATGATATGCATCGTCCAGGATTACGTTGCTACAAGATGGTATAGAGCTCCTGAGCTCTGTGGATCCTTTTTTTCAAAGGTATGGCTTGCCCAACTTGTGCAAACCTTCCTTTTCTTTGAACGGTAGCTAGATGGTCATAATTTATGTGTTATCATGGACCAAATGCTGAGATACGACTTTGTTGGTTGCAAAGCCTCTCTCATTTCTATTGCTTGTATATCTTAAAATTGATGATGTTCTTGGCTTCTTGTTCATACTTATCACCAGATTTATAACGTGTAGTCATAACATGGATTCATGATAATTTTATCACGATTCATGTCATTACAAAAACTATAGTTGACTGCCTAACGTTTATGGAATTTTTTCGGTGTGAATATTCTATCATACCATAGGTTTAATGGCACTGAAATTACTTGCCTTTGCTTTTATCCAAAATTATTGCTTATAGGACCTCTATTCTCATGAAAAGAAAATGTTGATTGCATGTGAATAAACATTGGAACCAGAATAGCCTGTTTTGGACATTTTTCTGAACTACTTTGATTTCTGTTAATGTGTTTGTGTATATTCTTCTGATATGTGAGACTTTTGTGTATAAAATACAAAGCAGTTCTTGTAATTAAGACATAGGATTCCTTTTGCAAAATATTGTTTGTTGCTTCCTTGCTTCAATTGAGCAAAATTTCTTTTGGGTATAAAAGGTTTCGTGAATTGCATTAATGTGAAGTAAGTTCCTGAAGGTTTCACTCTTTTTGCACCATTGTCAATACTCACTTTCAGCACTTTTAGCATGAGAAATAGAGTAGTTCATGCTGGAACCTGTTTGTTTCTTTTGAAGCATAATCAGCTTTTCTTTTCCTCAAGTAGTTGCAGAGTGGCCAATGATAAAGGTGTAATTTATTATCAATTTCCTATTATGGATCAGTTTAATCAAGATCTATCTTAAAAATCAGTTTCATAGTTGATGTTACCATAGCAGATGTAGTGTAGTATTAAACAAAACATGTTTTTCTGTAAAATGCTTCTGAATTCTTTCTAGTAAGTAATGCCTAGATTAAGATAATTCTTGTTCAGGGAGGATTTGAACTCTCCTGGAAGTTGAAATGTCTGTCGTTCAGGTAATCATGTCATGTTACATCTTGCCCTGTAGTGTCTACTTCATAATCAAAGTGCCTGATATAGATTCTTGTCTACTGATTGTAGTATACCCCAGCAATTGACATTTGGAGCGTTGGCTGCATCTTTGCTGAAGTCTTGACAGGGAAGCCATTGTTTCCGGGTAGGAGTGTTGTTCATCAATTAGATCTGATCACTGATCTTCTTGGGACACCATCGCCAGAAACCATTGCGGGGGTATGATTCTTATTGTCTAATTCTGTTATGCTATTACCTTGTTCTCTTTTGTTCTTTCTTTGGTACTTATTGCTCCTGTTACAATGTTGCTTTCCTTATAACAATGTAGGTTCGTAATGATAAAGCAAGAAAGTACTTGACAGAAATGAGAAGGAAACAGCCTGTGCCATTCGCACAGAGATTTCCAAAAGCAGACCCTTTAGCTGTCCGCCTTCTGAATAGGCTATTAGCATTTGATCCAAATGATAGACTGACTGCTGAAGAGGTTTTTTCTTTATTCTTGTAATAGAAATGTTGTCCATATAACACATCTATTGACATGTAAATCCATTTTCTCTATCTGATTCTGTTCTAAGTGAAAAAAAAGGAACTATAAGTTCCATTTTTCTTTTTCTTGTATTCCGATATAATGATTCTTCTGAGTTCTTATTTTCAGGCACTAGCTGATCCTTACTTTAAGGGCTTATCAAAAATTGAAAGAGAACCTTCTTGTCAGCCAATTTCAAAGTTGGAGTTTGAGTTTGAAAGACGAAGGATGACAAAGGAGGATGTTCGGGAACTTCTATACCGGGAAATACTGGAGTACCATCCGCAGCTGCTCAAGAACTATATCAATGGAAATGAAGGCAGTAACTTTATCTATCCTAGGTTCTAATTGCTTCCTACTAATTGTTAATCCTTTGTCTTATATCACAAATCTCAAACTTCAAGCTCCTTGTTTGTGATTGATATAATGTATTCTTAACGCAGTGCTATTGGCCAGTTTAGAAAGCAGTTTGCTTATCTTGAGGAAAACAGTGGTAGAAGTGCACCAGTAATTCCTCTTGAGAGGAAGCATGTCTCTCTTCCCCGGTATGGTTTTTGTGATTAGAAATCCTCTTCTATTTTTCTATGAATATTCGTATAGGGGGGTTGCAATATGTGTCTTAGATCATTTGCTATATTCAGGCCTACTGTTCACTCAGCCACAAATATGCCGACAAATCCAACTTTGATTGAAAATCACCAAGTCAAAGAGAAGACATCTATAGGTTCTGGTTTAGACACAATTTCTGGAAATCTGTCCAAGGTTTCAAGGCCTCCACCTCGAGTGCCAACAGGTAAAACAATAAATTTTTTGTTATTTATACATTTTAGTTGCTTTGAATCAGAAGAATGGATTTGTGTCACATTTGATCCTTATGGCTATTGAGAAAGCTTTTCATAAATGGTTTAGCATATATGGTTTACCAAACTCGCTTTCTACTTTCAAATTGAAGAAGATTATCATAACCAAACCATTTTCATAGGCGTTTTCTGTTGACTATCCATCTTGTTATGCATATGTTTTTTGATTCCCAAATTGCTAGAATTTGCAATCTGTTCTCTATTGAGGTAGCTCATCTATTTCCATGAGATTAATGGTGGAAGTCAATACAATAGATAAACTTCCACTTTTGTCTATCCAATATATCAACTATTTAAAATGAAAATCAATTTCCATTACAAGGAACTTCAATCTTGGGGAGCTCTCCATTAACGTATGAGCTGCTAAAGATACTGTGAAGCTAAGTTGCCTTAAAGAGGCTGACTGTAAATTAGGCTATGTACAAATTTGTAAATATTTGGCATTAGACAGTTCATCTGTAGTTAACCAGAAACAAGAAGTGAAAAGAAAGATGTGATTGAAGACTAAAAGCATTTGGATGATAATAGCACTATTGAGGACAAAAAACAAAGATGCTTTAACACATTTATGTCTAGTAGGTTATTTCTTTGCAAAGTTTATCTCTTGATTTAAAATATTTTATGTCAAGTTTTTCCCTTTATATATTAAAAGTAAAGAATAGGAAGAAGGAAGAGAAGAGAAAAGAATATACCCATTGGTTAATGTGGTTTGGCTGTAAAGCTTGCGTCCATAGAAACAAACCATTCTTACACTGGATACGTAGTAATATTCCCATAGAAAATACTAAATCTTCTTCATCTTCAACAGGAAGCAGAACATTTTTTCTTTATGTGAAATACCTGGCTCTCAACAGCCTTAGAAATCCTCAGATTGTTTGCTCTTGCATATCCCTTTTGATTTTCCTAATTATTATTTATGAATAGATTACCCTTGTAGTACAAAAGATACCCGACATTTGTAAACCTCAAGCATATATTTATTTAACATAACATTAAGAGAGTATTTTACAGCACTTTTATGGGCCACATACCAAATATATAGTCAATCCACCCCCATTACTTGCTACACTATCTGTCGGATGTGGTAGCATTTAAGAGAGCATCTACATATGGAATGGATATGGGATTGTTAATTGTCGCATTATCTTAATTTTTTTCTATATTGCTCTCTTATCATTTGCTTTCCTTTCCTTGACGGGCTTATACTTTTCCATAGGCTTGGTATCACAGCTCTACAATATTCACATTTGAGTTCAACCCACCGGAAGGAATCAAACCTAACTGTTTGTTCAAATTTAAAACCTAAATTGGGGTTCTTTGTATGTGGGATCCTTCACAGCACTTCTTGTCACAATACGGGTTGCATTTTACTGATAGTGTCTGAACTTAATCATCCGAGTTCCATATCTTGTGATCATAGTGTCATTAATATTTGATCAAATCAGAAACAATTTGTGGTTTTCCTGCCGTCAAGTGCCACATTTGCCCCTACTATATATCTATGTTTTGTTTTTGGTGAACAGCAAAACCAGGGAGAGTTGTGGGATCAGTGGTGCCGTGCGAGAATGGAAGAAACGCCAAAGATGCCTATGATTCAAGGGGCTTTTACAGAAATGCACTCCTCCCTCAGCAGGCAACATCATCTCACTGCTTCTTCCAGAGCAATATAATGGTTGAAGGGAAATCTATTTCGGAGTCGAATGACGATTCACAAACCAAACAACAGCAGCTACTTTATAATATGGCAGCCAAACAGATCCCTGACATGGCGACAGATATGCACACAACCCCCTTCTACCACTCTCAAGCTAAGGTGGAACAGTTGAGCGAACGAATTGCTATGGATGCAAAACTACTGCAGGCACAGTCCCAATTTGGAGCAGTTGGTGCAGCTGCTGTTGCAGTTGCCGCCCACAGAAATGTGGGAGCTGTGCAGTATGGATTGTCTTAGATTCAGGACCAGAATACAAGAAAACGGGTGGGATGGGGGTGGGAGAGGGAGGGCTTATGGGCGAGTTCTGTGTAATGTACAAGTCTCTCTTCATTGGAAATTACATCTGTTATTTGATTGGCCCCTCCGACATGTGGATATTATTAAAGAATATAACTATTATATTTATTATTGTTTTTTTAATTTTATAATCAAGTTGTATTAAAACAGTTAAATACTTCTTGGCATGAAGAATGTGCTTAAACTACAGTTAATATAAATGTTAAGTAGATAAAGATCACACATTTTTCACTCAGAATCATTATTTATAACGGTAGTATACTATTATCGTTAAAAGTACAACACTTTAACATTGTGTAAATGATACACAATGTTAACAAGTATTGCTCCCTTGTGAATGCATAGTCTGTTAAGACGTTATCATATAAATATGACCTATTTATGATATGTTTAACATATAGAAAAAGCAAATAAAAGTAAGGATAAATATATTTATAATAGCATAATATAACTAAAACTATAAATTTCTGATGATAATTGTCTAAGTTAGGCGATATAATATCTTAATAATTAATTGGATAAATTCAACAAAAGTAATGAAAACAGTGTTAATCTAATAGAGAAATTCCAAGAGTTATTATAAATAAAAATCTAATTAATTAATTCCATTTAATTTATTGAACTTAACAATAATTTGTAAAATATTCAATTGGCTGGTTGGATTGAAATGTCAAAAGTCATCCTCGCCTAGTAAAAGAAGGGAGTTTCTTTCCCATAGATGTTTGCTTGCATTTTATGTGATAACTTTACTATATAAAAATTGAAAAACTAAAAAATAAAAAATAAAAAATTAGTTATCTAAACAGAGGTATCATTCACAATATGTCAAATATTAGTAAGTTCGTTTTTTAAATTAAAAAAAGGGTTAAAAGATATAGAGATACCAAATGAAGTATAAAATTAAAATTTTACTAATTAAACTTGTCAAAATCATATTTAATAGTTTCTCAATTTTTTTAATACATAATAATTTTTATAAATTACATAAATTTAAATGAAACTTATAAATATTAAATTAAAATGTTTAATACTTTTCTAATTCCTTGATATCTTTGTTGCATTTTAGAAACTTATAAATATTAAATTAAAATGTTTAATACTTTTCTAATTCCTTGATATCTTTGTTGCATTTTAGATTTAAAGAATTAGTAGTACAAGCATAAAATCATTGATAATGATCTGAATATTAATATTTGTTGTTATATTTATGTATAAAGGCATATTATTTTTAATTAGAAGCATGTCGAACAAAGTTAGCAAGTTTATTGGAGTCTATCTCCTAAAGAATTAAACTAATTGATGCTAAATTCTCGACTTAGTTGGCAATAGGTGGTGGGAGAAAAGTTAGATTTTTACTTAGAATACAACCCATCTTATACGTCCACAGGCTTGCTGACTAGTAGATCTCTCAGGTGAAGACCATCTTATTTGTACACTCTTTGGACCTCCAGTCGCCTTTCATCTCACCTCCTGGTCCAGACGAATCCAACCATAATCAGATCCTTGCATTCAATGCCAAACCCTTGATCACAGTCCTTCTTCCTTCCTTTTAAAATAGACAGGTCCCAAAAAGCTTAAAAACTCGCACAAGTGAGAAAAGATAAAACCCTAGTTGAAGAAACTCAAGAGCTTTCCAAAAACAGATAGGAGATATATAGATGGACGTAGTTTAGTGTCCCCTGACATAGAAGTGCTAAATGAAGGAGCCAAGAGTTGGAACTCCACCTTGATTGACCTTTTTATAGGAAAACACACCCCTTTTTCAATCATTAGCAGCTGGGCTCAAAAGCAATGGAAAGGCAAAGGGTTAACTGAGGTCCTTTTATCATAGTAAAACCTTATATTGGTTAAATTTTCAACAAAAGCAAAAGCTATAAGAGTTATAGAGGCTAAACCATGGCCCTTAGTGAATACTCCCATATTTCTCTAAGTTTGGAAACTAGGAATTAACTTGGAAAAGATAAGACATAAGAATGTACCAATTTCAATAAACGCACATAGTGTTCCCCTGTTAACTAGAGGACTAAGTATGCTAGTGAGCTACATAACATGTGGAGGCCGGATTACGGAACGTAATGAGCACTCCTATGTTTCTTTAAGTTTGAAAACTAGGAATTAACATGAAAAAGATAAGACATGGGAATGTACCAATTCGGATAAACATATCCGGCACCTAATGAGCACTCCTATGTTTCTCTAAGTTTGAAAACTAGGAATTAACATGAAAAAGATAAGACATGGGAATGTACCAATTCGGATAAACATACATATTGTTCAACCAGATTATTGATTATGCTATCGAGCTATATAGGAAAACTCTTATGTATAGATGGGACTACTATTAGTTGTAAGGCCCCAAATTGCACCCTAGTTGGAATGTTACATATTCATGAAAGTACACATATGATAGGTGTTAAAAATTGTGATATGATTGAGAATTGCATATGACTTGAATGTTGGTTTAATGGATCATACTTAGTGAATTGGAATTAATTGATATCATTAGAGAATTGAGGTATTAAAATGTACATTTGGATTAGGAAAATGTCAAGTGGCAAGATAAGTTGGTACAATTGGAATGACTAAGCCTATGAGTTAGTGACATTTGGCATAGCTGATGCATTGACAAATGGCATGACAAGTGGCAATAATATGTGAGAGACAAATGGCCTAACATATTGATGACATTTGGTAGCCTCATAAAAGAACATGTGTGCTAGCTAGGGAGAGGACATGTGGCTCGTGTCTTTATGTGACAAGTGTCCCTAAAGCAAGATGAGTCATCTTACATATGGCATGGTCTTATGCATTGGCTAATTTCTGTTGTAACTCATCCTCTCTTTGCTCATTCACCACCAAAATCATCCCCTCTCCTAGCTCTAAATTTTACTTCAATTTTGATGTGCTATCACACTAAACTCCTTCCCATATACTGCATCAAGAAGCTACCTTAAGCTATCTTTTATGCTGTTGTCTTTTGGGTGTTAAAATCATGCTACACCTACCTAGATTTCGGATGTGTATTGGTTGCAAGAAGGGCTGGTTTGGTTAGTTCTTTGAAGAAGGAACTTGAAGTTAAGAAGGTAAGGGAATGTTAAACTTGACTGCATGCTATAATATGAATTATTTGATTTTTGAATTGGATAGAATATATATTGAATTGATGATGAATTGAGGTCTGGAACATGATACTTGTTTGATAGCTTTTGCATTGGATGTTGACACTTCAAAGATCATGGATTGTGAGATGCTTAATGAATGATTTTTGAATTGGTTTGGACATGAATTTGATGAGGTATTGAAGCATGAATAAGGTAGAATTGAAATGAAATTGATGAACATTGGTATTTCAAATGGAAGTGAAGAAGTTAAGTTTCGGAAGTAGTTTGAAAGTTGTGGATGAGTGAACGAAGTGAAATTGATGAACATTGGTGATTCAAATGGAAGTGAAGAAGTTAAGTTTTGGAAGTAGTTTGAAAGTTGTGGGCAAGTGAACCTTCGGTTCACTCATCCCACGATCGTGGGATTTATAAGGCACATTCCCACAGTCGTAGGAAATTGTTAGGAAGGTGAAAAACTTGGTTTTGTGCAATTGTTGAACTATATAAGGTTAGGTTTTTTTTATTTGGTACACTGGGACTTAATTGGACTTGTTTAAGGTGTGAAATGAATTTAAACTGAAGATAAATTAATTGAGTAAAAGTTAATTTAGATATAGAATGTTAATTGAGGTAATTAATGTGTGGTTAGTGAATAATGTGTCTAATGTTGAAAGTTGTGGTGTGTTCAAGGATGAATGTGTCCCTATGAATACAAATGTGTTTCAAAGGATTTATGTGATGTGAATTGAATATGATTGTTTATGAATTTGGAATTTATGTAATTATATGTAATTTGTCAATACATAATGTATTTAATGGTACATTATTGCAAATGTTTATGCTCATAAGGTATATTAAGTTTGTTTGGATGTGCATGTATATGTTCAATTAGAGAAAAATGGAATAAAGACATATGTTATGCACTACATCTTTTGTATGAGATTTTGAAATCTGAAATAGTTTGTTTTAAATTGCCAAGTCCTAGTCGTGGGTAAATAGGCATATCTAGAAGGGTCTGCAGTTGCTCCTGTAACCAGACATTAAGGTGTCTTCTGTACCAGACACTTCGGTGTCTTATGATTTTAGACACTTTTGTATCTTCTATTTCAGAGACTTAAGTCTCTTCTGTTTCAGAGACCAAACATGGGTATCTTCTGTTCTGGTCCCCTTACCCACTTCTATAAAAAGGATTAGCAGGCTAATTTGTTTTGTGTTTTGATATATGTCAAATTCTGAAATAAGTTAAGTTAAGTTCTGATACTACTAAATTCTACTCTGATATAAACAAGTTCTGTTATTATATTATGGTATTCTACTATGATGTTTGTAAGTTTTGCACTGAAGCCAATATATCCTGTTTTGATATGTTATATTTTGTTTTGAGATATTTATTGTTTGGATTGTGCTTTAATATGAACAATTAAAGATTTCTTGAGATTTGATTTGATTATGTATATTTCTAACAGTCGTCAAATTATATCTTGTTTAGTTATTTCCCACTAAGCTTTATGCTTAGCACGGTGGTTTTGCCTCCATGTAGGTTCTGATAAGAAGGTTTAAAAACTGGGACAAAGACAACCGTAGTGGCCAAGAAGAATGTGTTCTGTTTTGGAAGTTGTTTTTGTTTGAGTCTATGTTTGTGTTTAAGTTTGAGCTGTATTTCAATGTAATGAGACATTTTGTATATTTGTGGATAATTTTTGTAATATCCTATAAGTGATTTGTAATAACCTTTATACAGGTTGGCTTTTGAAATTATGGAATGTATTTGGATAAGTACAACATGTATGATATGTTCAATTTATAAAATAACATCTAATATTATGTAATGTATCTTTGCTTGAGTTTATGGGAATGCATGTAAGGGACTGTTTGGTAGTTTTTGGATTATTTTGGTTTTGTTTTGTGTGGCATCTACATATCTTCCCAGGGGGTATGTGGGTGTTACATTGTTTGGTATCAGAGCATGGTTTAGGCAATTTTGGTTTACCAACGTTTAACTATTGCTTATATGAGGATATAAGAGTTGTGTTTGGCCTAATGTGGTTTGTCCCATATTTTGGCTACAGAATTAAATATAGAAAGATCTCACGAAGCCGTTGACGAGGTTTCTAAGAGTAATAATCCTGAGCGATCTCGTCCATCTATATCTAGACCCTTTGGGGTCAATCGAGGTGAAGCTGAAGTGTCACCACCTCCACCTCCAACTCAGGGGCAGGCTTTGGTTAAGTTGTTGCATGGCATGATGACATTATTACATCATATGACTGCGCCCAAGGCTTCGATTGATCAATTATGGAAGTATGGAGCTGAGGAATTTACTAGAATATCTATGGAGGAGTCTGCAAAGGTGGATTTCTGGTTAGAAAAGGTGAAGAGGGTGTTAGATGAAATTAGTTGTCCATCAAATCAAATGATGCACGGTGCTATTTCTCTTCTTCAGGGAGCAACTTATGAGTGGTGGAAGTTTATTTTGAGGAATCCTCAGTTACTGGAGCTTCTAACTTGGGATTTCTTTTCCCAAGAGTTTAAAGCGAAGTATGTGACAGAAGCTTATAGAAAGGAGAAGTGGAAGCAGTTCCTAAACTTGAAGCAAAGAAACTTGTCTGTTGCTGAGTACTATTGTACTCACTGAGGAGTTTTGGTATCATCAGTTTGAGGATGGTTTAAACTACTCAATCAAAGAACATCTGGCAACATTCACTCTCTTGCAGTAAGTGAGTTACCATTAGCTGGTACAAGTTGCTATTAAGATAGAGAAGCAAGAGATGGTGAAGAGAGAAAGGGCTCAATGAAGGGGCTTTGCTAGAGGAGGTCAGTCCTCGGGCAAGTGGAGTCACGAAGGTGTTTCCTTTGCACCAGAATTTACTTAGAGATTTATAGCTCGGGGAAGGTGACAATACTATTGCTCATTGACTGCTTCTGGTAGGGGTTCCTCTATAGGCCAAGGTTCTGGTATTCCAGAGTGCCCTCATTGCTCCAAATATCACCGAGGTACTTATTGGAGGGCTACGAGTGCATTTTTTCGATGTGGCAGCACCGAGCATCTGAGACAATCTCAGACATCACAAGCTAGTAGGGAGGCCTCTTATACATATGCTAGAAACAGAGGACTAGGTAGAGGTCATGGGGGATCTAATCAGATTAGACCTAATCTGATTACTCATTCAGAAATTGTTAATCGACCTGCCATGCCTTTTGCTCCAGCTCGAGCTTATGCTCTAAAAGCTCGCGAGGATCAGGACGCACCTGAAGTCATTACGGGTACTGTTTATCTCTTTGATTCTAAAATGCATGCTTTGATTGATCCTGGATTCACTCATTCTTATATATGTGTTGGAGAAATTTCTAATAAACTGATGTTTGTAGATCAGTTAGAGTATGATATTCTTGTAACCAGTCCTCTAGGTAGTAGTGTGCTAGTTAATCAGGTTTATAGGAACTGTCCTGTTAGGATCCAAGGAAGTGATTATATGGTGGATCTGATTAGATTGCCTTTTTATGAATTTGATTTGATTCTAGGTATGGATTGGTTATCCAAGCATCAGATGGTGGTTGATTGTAGTGCTAAAACAATTATGCTTAGGAAGCCTAATCAGCCTAAAGTAGTATTACATGGCATTCACACTATTTCTCTGGCTAGTGTGGTATCTACTATGCAAGCTCGAAGGTTTCTTAGGAAGGGATGTGAAGCTTATCTAGCTTTTGTGTTTGATTATAAGACGAAGGGTGGTAAATTGTAAGATATTCCAGTGGTGAGTGAATTTTCAGATGTGTTTCCTGAAGAGCTACCCAGGCTTCCTCCTAAAAGGGAAGTGGAGTTGTCTATCAAAGTTATGCCTGGCACTGCTCCTATATCTAGAGCACCGTACAGGATAGTTCCTACTGAATTGAAGGAGTTAAAAGTGCAGTTGCAAGAGCTTCTGGATAAGGGGTTCATTTGACCCAGTGTCTCACTTTGGGGAGCACTTGTTCTGTTGTTAAGAAGAAAGATGGTACTCTTTGGATGTGTATCAATTACAGACAATTGAACAGAGTCACAGTGAAGAATAAGTAACCGTTACCAAGGATAGAAGATTTGTTTGATAAAATGAAAGGTGCAGGAGTATTTTCTAAGATAGATCTATGATCAGGGTACTATCAATTGCTGGTAAAGGATGTGGATGTTCCGAAAATTGCATGCAGGACCCATTATGAACATTATGAATTTTTGGTGATGCCATTTGGGTTAACTAATGCTCCAGCTGTATTTATGGATTTGATGAATAGAGTATTTAGGCCCTATTTAGATCAGTTGTTGGGGTGTTCATAGATGATATCTCTGGTATTCTAAGAATGAATATGACCATGTGCAACATCTCTAAATTGTGTTACAAACCCTGTGGGAAAAACAATTGTATGCCAAGCTGACTTGTATGCCAAGCTAAGTAAGTGTGATTTTTGGTTTCAGGAAGTATCTTTTCTATGACATGTTGTTTCTTCTTAAGTGTTTAGGATTGATCCCAGTAAGATTGAAGCAATTGTTAATTGGAAGCCGCCACGAAATGTGGCAGAAGTGAAAAGTTTTCTAGGATTGGCGAGTTACTATTGCCGGTTTGTGAAGGATGAATATCCCTTTAAGGGGAAAGAGATAGATTATGGTAACAATAGAAAGGCATTCTAATAAGGAGACAGAAAGTCAAGAAATTAACAACTCTACCTCTCTAAAGCTAAATAAGTTAAAATAAGGGGAGAGTAGTAATTTCTTGTTCTTCTTTAGTTCTTGACTTGGTCTTCACTTTGTAAGCTTTATGCTTTATCAACTTTATGAACTATCTTTTTGAGTTTATGAGTACATCTTGTTCTCATATTCCTTCTCATTAAATTAATAAACCCATTAGTAGTACTTATATCATTTGGTTCAACAAAGATTATTTTCAAAGATATGAACTACTTTTTTTATTCCTTCAAAGAATTTTTTATGCTGAAGAGTTCAACGTAATAAAATAAAAGTTGAAGTTGAATGCCTTTAAAACTTAAAACACTAAGCATAATGTTCTCAACTCAAAGCTTATTATGATCATAATCTAGGAACTTCTTTGCTAGTAGCTAGGTGATCCCACTATGATCAAGGAGGATAAATCATTTATTGATTTATATTTTGATGCCTTATCTATTCATAACTCCATGTTAAATGTCACGTTCCACATGTTTTAAAACCCACAAAGTCCAAGCTTGATACATAAAGCAGAGGGCAAGAGTTCATTAGATTAAGGGGACAAAAATAAAAAATTCTTTCATAATTCCATTATGGCAAGAAAGAATATCAATAAAATAAGTTCCTTATATTGTTCATTTTATTTAACGGTGAACTGAGTAACTTCTTCAAAAAAGGCAAGGGCTTGAGGCAAGGATACCCCATTTCTCCTTATTTATTCATTTTATGCATAGAGGCACTAATCATATTGGTGAAGCACAATATATCCTTATATCCAAGTTTTAAGTTTCATAGTAGATATAAAAGACATGAGTTAGTTTATTTTTATTTTGTAGATGATTTGATCCTCTTCTTAAGAGCATAAAATAGATCTGTGTCCTCATGCCATTCCTTTAGTTCTTTAAACATTAATTCACTAAACTGTGAGCTATGTAATGTAGAGCTAGAAAATTTAGATCATATCATGATTAATTGCAGCTACAAAAGGAAGATCGGGAGGGGGCTGCAGGCAGTTCAGCAGAATTATAGGAGGAGACTATTAGCTGGTTAGTTAACACTAACATGAAAAATTAGGTGGATTATAAAGCACTCAAGATTAGAACATATCTGGAAAGAAAGGAATTGTACGATCTTTAGAAAACAAAGTAGAAGTACAGAGCTGGTTTTTCAAGAGATTACTTTTCAAAACTGACTAACCATGCTAGCTAGGGGAATAGCTGATACTTATCTACCAACGTGAGGATGAGATGGGCACTGGACTAAGCTGATTATCAGGACCTATAAGAACTTGTACTATAGTTTGTTTTTGTATTATCCAAGATTAGTTACGTACTTTGACTGTACATGTTCCTTTATTAATGAAATCTATTACTTTTCGAAGAAAAAACTCTCAGGATTGGAAATAAATTATATTACAAGCCACTTGATTTTATCAATTGGAAATAAATTATATTACAAGCCACTTGATTTTATCAATAAATGTATAACAACTACAAGGATGACTTTCTAGTGTCTTGGGGTTACAAGTTAAACAACATCCTTTTACTTGCCTTGTTTAACCTTTATCTACTAAAAAATATTAGTTTAGAGAATGCTATCCAATACTTGAGAAGGTGTGAAGAAGATTGGGGAATTGGTGCAATAAGGATTTGTCCTATGATAGAAGGCTATAACTAATTAAATCAGTACTCAACTCCCTATATAGTTATTGGTCATCCCACATTTTTTTTATAATAACTTAATTAAATCCTTGGAAAAATCAATGAGAAAGTTTCACTAGTTTGGTAGACATAATGGGTATTTCAAAGATAAAGTTAGCTAGAATGAGGTAACTAGACTTATGGAAGAAGGTGGCTTGGGAATGACACCTACCAACTTAAACAATAAGGTGTTAATGAGAAAGGAGCTTCAAAAATTAGTAGAAAGTTAAGACTCCTTGTGGGTAAGATGCATTCACACCTATATTTTTAAGAGGAAAAAGCATTTAGGAGATCAATATATGGCCTTCATATTCTTATTTCATGGCTCAATTGTTGAAGCTAAGGGTTAAACTATTTGGTAACATAAAATGCAAAATTATTAATGATGAAAGGGCTTATCTATTCTTTTTATAATAATAACAATATTGGCCCTTTAGTCCATACAAATGATGAAGAGAAGGTTCTATCTATTTTATTTTGGATTATATGTAGAATATACCATGGAATGCTAAAGTATATGTTTGGGTCCATTTAGATTATTGGTTTAGGATCCTTGATGATTTTTCTCATGCCATTCCAAGCTAAAATCCCAATGATGGTAGATAAGATAGTTACCAGTGGCTGGGACAACTGAATGGATTGTTTACAAACAAATATTATAAGGACATTTTGAGACCAAGAGGAGAATCTAAGTTTTAGTATAATATAAAACTGGTACCTTATGCCTAAAATATCCTTTACCTTATGCTTATCTATGAGAAATAGAATAGCGGTTATGGATAGGTTAAGTTTTCTTAATCTATCTAGAATAGTTATTTTATGCAAATATTCCTGAAAAATCTAGAGTATCTCTTCTTTAATTTTACATTTTCCCTTAGCATATGGTGTAATAACATGAAACTTTCCATTTATGAAACTCAAACCTATGTTATGCTAAATTCATCTAATGGTTGTATGGTGATAAAAGTATAATAAAAAGCACTTTTATAGTTTATGTAATAAACCTTAGATTAAGCTTATATAAGATCTAGAATGAAAGAAATTTAATGTGTTTTAATGGTAAATAAAACTCAAATGAGTAGCTATAAGATAGTATCATTTAGTGTATTAAAGAGCAGCCTATAATAAATGAAGAAACAAGACGAAGTAGCAAGGAAGTGGTTGAATCGTAGGGAATAAACTTGAATACAAGCCCTTCTGAGAGAGTTATATGGGATTGAACTTAAGGAATTAGTAAGATGATCCTATAAGAAGTAGATTGAGGAAATTAGAAGTGACATTATAACTATGGCTGTAATGTTGCTTTTACACTTTTAACTACGTCTAAAATGTAGTCCTTAGTGATAGTGATCTTTAGAAGATCATAGTGTTGGACCCCGAACTTTGATTGGACGTCAGAATTGTTAAGATAAAGAAATTAGTGTTGTGTTGGGTAATATTGCTAATGATGTTGGAGGTTAATGTATGAAATGAGTGTTTTAAGTGTGCAGGTATTATGGGTAACA
>JAOQMQ010000005.1:22871404-22883554 GCA_027563845.1 Erythroxylum subrotundum | reverse complement strand
CGCGGATGTCGGAAATTTGTTTCAGTTCGATTTGAATTCGATTTGCTTTCGTTTCTTTCGCCTTATGTTTCCGCTTCAGATTTGAGTCGGATTCGTTTTCTTTCGTTTGTTTCCGTTTTTCCGGTTGAGGTCCGGCTCCGAAATCGGGTCCCAACACAATCCTTATATCAATAGAAAAGATTAAGTTAATATAAAATTTATACAACAACTTGGAGGCTCTCAGATGAATAGTAACTCTCCATCCTATAATAATAACTTTCCTCTTGTAGTTGAAATTTTGGTGGGCTTTAAGAAGTTTTCAGGTAACTTTATACTTTAGCAAGAAGGAAGCTCCTCTCCTTTAGAAGTAATACAGAACCATTTTCCTACTATTTAAGAATCATTAAATGTCAACATTGCGAGGGATCTGTGCAATGAAATCATGGTGTGAAAATCCAAATGGTGTTGGGAAATCATGGAGTAATGTAGTTTCTTCTGAAACCTTCTTAACTAAGCCTAAGCATTTCTCTTCCACCTTGGTTGATGTAGTATCTCCTCCTCTCGAGCTTCTCCACGAAGGAGCTAAGCTCTAGAGTAATACCTTAGTAGGTTTCTTCTTAAACAAAAGGCCAACTTTCCCTTTCATGCAACTTTGGGCTTAATCCAGATGGGATAACAAGGGGTTAGGTAGAATTCTACTCACTGAGGAGGATACTTTTCTATTCAATTTTTGAAATGATGATAGTAAGTGTAAGATATTGGAATCAGGCCCTTGACAAGTGAGTGGACAACCAATGTTCATTAAAAAATGGGTGACAAGTTTGGAATTTGACAAGAACAGCATTGAATTCATACCTTTATGGAGCAATTTCCACAACATTCCTCTTAAGTACTGGTCTATAGATGGTGGCTAGTGTAATGGGAAAAACAATGGCATTCGACTCAGCCACTACTAAGCTTGAAAAAGTATGTTATGCTCGAGTATGTGTGGAGATAAATCCCAATAAATCACTATCTGAATTCCTGCCTAGTATGAAACTCAATATTGTAAATGAACTTATTAAAGCTAAAATTCAGCTATCCTATAATTGGAAACCTCAAATGGGACAAGTATGGAAGCCAACTGGGAGATTGTTCTCTTAAAGGGACTACAATAATTTTATGGGGACATTGGAAGAACTAAAAACTCCAAACACAGAAACCAATTCGATTGGCACAATTTCTGAAGACTAGAATGCTTTTATAGTAGAAAGTGAGGCTCATCCTGAAAATCATAACAATGATCCATCTAGTTACAAGGGAAAAACTAGTGTAGAACATCCTAAAAATGAGCATAAAGAAGAGGCAACTCATTAAGGTTTTCCTAATGAAATATAGATGTTGAATGAAAAATTCACTCCTGCATCTAACAGAAGTTTAGGGAGGAAAATAAGGAAATCTAAAAGGGGTTGGTGACCCTCTCTTGTGATTTTTTGGAATATTAAAGGCTTTAACGAGCCTCTTAAAGGTCAAGCTGTTAAGTAACTTTTGATGGAGAAGAACCAGTTCTGCTTGGGCTACTAGAAACAAGAATAAAAGCTTCTATGCTTCACAATGTTATGAAAATATAAGTTCAAAGGGGATATTGAGACTGACGAGCATGTTTTGGCATTGATTAAGCTAGTGATGTTGTTCTTAACTCTCTTTTAAGATTGTCTATGTTATTCTATGTTTAAGGTTTTAGGTTTATGTATAGATGATTTAAATAGGCCTATTAGATTATTTATGTATGGACTCATTGCTAGAATTTAGATTATAATATGTAATCGTTGTAACTCTGACTTATATGTGGTAAATTAATGGTCGTGCATCATTAGGGATAATATATCATAGGTTAAATGATCTAAGATTATGTGGTTGGTCCCTAGATTAACCTATTTTCCCATTCCATAATGCAGTTGTCACACTAAATTTAGAGAGATTATTCTAAGTTGTCTAATAGCTAAACCCAATTAAAGAGTTTATTGTAGTTAAATATAACCTAAGGAAAAACTAGGATTAATTGAGTTTGTTATTAGTCTATGACTAGTAACTTCAATGAGAGGTACGAGAATAACATGATGATTGATTATGCATATTCGTGTGAAGGTTGAGATTGAACCACGAATTGGATTCATAACCCATTAATTAATTCTAGTAATTTTGAACTATTTTATTTAATTTACCTTCAATAGTTTAGTTTGACTTTATTTTGTTAATTAAATTCAATTAAATCCTCTCCATTCTAAATATTGATTTATTCATTACAAAAGTAAAACAAACATTCTCTATAGATACGATCCTTTCTCACCACTACTACAAATTTAGTTATGTAGAGTTAGATTTTATTTTCTGGTGTGTTCGACATGCATCACTGATGAAGTAAATATAGAGAGTACTTTTAAGGATGTATGTGTTGAATATGAAAATAGTTATGAAAAAAAAGCATCATTCAAAATAATGATTTCAATGATGACAATTTGGTTGGCAACATTGGTTCATATGATGAAAATCATAATAAAGCTAAAGGAGGGTAGATGATATATGGTGAATGATGTACGTGTAGGGTACATATATGTTACTTAGTATTTTGATTTTTTTTATCTAAATTACCTTAATTTGGTACTTAATTCGTTTTATTTAACTTATTTTAGGTAATTTTGGATATGTTACTTGGGAATGAGTTTGGCTAAGATTTGAAAAGTTGTATAAGTCAAAATAAGAAAAAATATATATCTTTAATTGAACATGATCTTAAATACGGACATGTTTAGCCCACGCTCTTTATAAACTTAAAAATTAGTGAGCAACTTGAACATAGCCTAACATGTGATTTGTATGCCAAGGTGTGTTCTTGTTGGAACTAAGGTGTATAAGACATTATCTGAAACTTGGTAATATTAAAGCTTGTTTCATCAACAACAAAATGCCTATTTAAAGAGCGACATAAATCTTAGTTTGGGAGCCTTTCATGTTTTTTAAGTTTTAGTTTAGGTAAGGGTAAACATCTATAAAGGAGAGAGAAAGAGAGAGAGAGACCTTATAGCACACTTTACATTCATCTTCAATGAGAAAAGAGATTAAAAATCATCCTAACAAAAAAAATGCATTAAGAGTTTAAAGATTGTCATTAAGAGAACACTTTTACATGATTTCTTCAATTCTTTTGTTTATGTTGTTCCTTTTGAGGATGATGAGTGACTAAATTTTATTGATGTCTAGATAGGAATATCTTTGTTGAACTTAATGCTGATAAGATAAAAGTGAAAACTTAAATTAGATTTTAATCCATATGCAAATTTTAAAAGAGCTTATTTGTAGATTAACTTAGATATGGATATTGGGAATTGAACGAGGTACTAGAAATAGACTTACATGATTCTTCTAGTATTATAATACAGCCTTTTCTAAAGTTTCATACAATTTTAGATGTGTTATCATATAGACATATTGGTTAATCAACTGAAGGACAGATGGTTGTACATTAAAAGATGATAATTCATTTATTTAAAAGATTTCATCAGTCTAAATCATCATCAGTCTAAATCATAAAATATGTAAATAACTAGATCATAAGTATAAGATGATGATATGGATTCATATTACCTAATTTATATTCATTGATACTTGCTTTGTTTTGTGTATAGAGATATTTTAATATGTTTTACTATAATTTTAAGGTTAAGTTAAATCAATCACACTCTTAATTGTTGATAAGATAATATACAAGAGTTAGACATATTATTTACAAAATCATCCTAGGAATGATACTATACTCATCATTATATTACTACAAAATGATAGGCATACTTACTTGAGACTTAATAGTATGTTAGTAGAGAGAATAATAATTAAGTTTTTGATACCATTGTTAAAGGATGTTATTAATATTAAAGAGACACAATTGTTATTAATCTAGCTATTTTTCTTTTATTTTTTATTTCTTTAATATTTACTTTTTGTGCCTTAATGTAGTTTGATTTCAAGTTTGTAACACTCAGATAATGGAACAAGATATTAACCTAAAATTGGTAACATGTTAATATGAAGGAAGAGTACATAACCATATAAGATTATGAAAAGCCATCACTCATAGGATGTAAGCCAACATATTTAGATCGACAGTTGCAGCAATCAACTAATTTGTGATCTACAGAGCTTTCTCTAGATACTACTATAATTTGAATAGTTTGATGGTCTACCAGATAAAGATCTCAACATGTATATAACCAACTTCTTTGAGATACATTATACTTATAAGTTCAACATAACTTCTCTTTATACTGCTGTGCTGTTGCCTATAATCACATCACCCTAGAACAAATGGCCAAGAAAATATCTACAATACGGCTTGGATGTTATTTATGGGTGCAAAAGCTTCATCATACAACAGTGAAAAGAGAATAATATTTTCTCTAGACCAACTAAAGGTGGTTTAAAGAATTAGATAATGTCGTGAGCTTAAATATTACCCATTATCTCTTGACAGTCCAAAGCAGTAGCTCCTCTTCAACAGGACTTGTCCAATTTTCAGGAAAGAATTGTTGTGAATTGGAAATGGCTAGCTGAAAATCCCTTATTATAGACCTCACTGCTATTGATTTCCATGACATTGCTTTTACCACGAGATGCATCCAGCTAATCAATTCGTTCAAGATTGTATAATACCATTTCTTCAAGACCGGAACGAAATTTACTTCGAGGAAGACATTGAAGATTCTGAATTGCTAGATCAGCTTTCTCCACAGCTAACTGTTGTGCCCTCTCAATACCCCCACTTTTCTTAACCAATTGAATGGCTTCATCAAGGGAACCGTCGTCACAAAATTCAGATTCAATTATTTCTCCCAGCGTCGTCTCCTTCTCAAGGGCAAATATCACTGGTGCAGTTAGGTTTCCTTTTGCCAGGTCAGTGCCAGCAGGCTTGCCCAGCTGCTCTGCTGATTGTGTGAAATCCAATATGTCATCAACAACTTGGAAGGATAGACCAAGATTCTTCCCATATTCATACATTTGTTGAGCGATACTGCCGTCAACTCCACTAAAAATAGCAGCTCCTTTGGTACTAGCAGCAATTAAAGATGCTGTTTTGTAATAGCTCTTGATCATATACTCCTCAAGCTGAATATCACAGTCAAAAAGGCTAGATGCCTGCTTTATTTCACCACTTGCAAAATCCTTAATAACCTGCCATGGAGCACATAACTTCAATTCACAGAAACAATATCTTCACACAATTATGTTGCTTTAGAGTTGAATTATGTTAAGCAGATATGTTTCTTCTGTTTTTCTTCAAGAACTATCAAGTTTTACTTTCAACAGATAAGAACTAACAGCACACAACAGACCTGGCTGATAAGCTTAATGACTTCAATGTTCTCAAGATTAGCTAGGTACCATGACGACTGAGCAAACATGAAATCCCCAGCCAATACCGCAACTCTTGTGCCATAAAGCTGATGAACAGTTGCCTTTCCTAGAAATCATATATCATAACATTAGAATCTCAACAAAGAACCAGGAAAAGGTAACCTGTTGTAGACCAAGCTAAATGGAAGCAAGTTGGCAGCTCACTCCAGGGATCAGCAAGGAATTTTTTATTCAGTTATGCTACCCTACATGGAAAAGTACACAAGAAAACTCGTACCAAACCTTGAGAAATGTTTGCTTTTCGTGTTTTATTAATACCAGTTGGCATTCTATCCATTGGAATTGTGCATTCTTTGGGCTCAATAAACCACAAACTTTATTAGGTCAAAGGTTGCTTCAGCAAGCTCTTACAATTTAACTTGTTTAAAAGCATTAGATTCTAATCATTGTCATCATTCTGTCAAATGCATAAATCAGAAGTAAACCTATTTCAGAAATAGATGTTTCTCATGTCATTGAATCCAGATGCTTTAACCTAGACTGTATGATCAATACCAATGCCATTGACCTCATTGAGAACTCCCACCAACAAACAAATCAAGTACGGTATGTAGAAAGTTTACAGCAACCACACTAAATTTACAATAATTGCATGTAGAACAAACATTATGCTGGTGTTGATGTTTGAAATCTTGCACTCCAGAAATTCAAAATACTCAGGATGCGTCTGTAAATAAAAATATTGAAGCATCGGAAAATGAAAAATAGTTTGCTAATATCATTAAATAATCCTACCTCTTCTCATGTTACTGTCATCTAACACGTCATCATGAATCAAGCTTGCAGTATGGATCATTTCGATTATCTCTGCTAAGCGCCGATGCTTCACAGTGAGCTCCCTGAAATGGCATGCCACAGCATAAATCTTCTGTTTGACAACATTTGACTTTTGGGTATGAATATTGGAGAAACTTACTTCAACCCTACTATTTCAGCTGTGGCTCTTGACACTAGAAAAACCAAAGCAGGCCGCATTCTTTTACCACCAGCACTAAATATCTGCTCAGCTGCAGACATCAAAACTGGATTTTCTGCACCAACAACCTAAAGAGCACTTTCATAAGGTTCATTAAAAATAAAGCATGGAATTATTCAGTTAGACAGAACAGTAAAGTGGAAAGAGTTAAAACTGCTTATAATATACGAAAATGGAATACCGGGTGCAATAGCAAGGTATGACATTGAATTGAACTATGTTGATCTCCCTTAATTCATCTAGCACCTAATTAACTACAATTGTGTCCAATAATGCAGTGAAGTGTGAAACAGGTGCTTAGCTAAGCTATTAATATGCATAGCAAAGCTCCCAGCAAGTCAACAAACACATCTTGTATCATATGTAAATGATGACTAAAAATAAATAATACAAGTGGATTCTAAGAAACAGTTTGGCAAGCGCCTACCCGCTCACAGCATATCTACCCTGAAATGTTACTCTGAAGATGAAAGGATAATTAGTAGCAGATTAATTTGACTGCAAGTAGCATTAGAATTCAATGCCTAACTCAAAGTCTCATATCTATCAAGAATTAAAATTGTAATCTCTATAGTTACTAAAATAATAGTAAATTATATTCGGGAGTATGAAAATTGATGCTTTTTACAGAATAACAGCTGCAGATCTCAGTCAAATCATTATGGGACCTGATTTTGACCTTTCAAAAACCAAAAAGAACATTGGTTAAATGGCTCTCCATTCTAGATAGAAGATTCAGATTTTCTCTATTGGTGTCCTCGGCCTAAAACCTCTATGTCCAGTGCACAACCAAACTGTCCCTCCAACCATCTCAGTTGTTAATTCCACTGAAGTAATGAGAAACTCAAAACTTCTTCACATTTCCTTTCCATTGTAATAAAAAAATCCACTGCTTGAACAAGAATTGATTAGATGCTGATTATGATATGGCCAACCATTGCAATTTTGACCGTGAATCTTTTCAACCAAAGTTAAGTAAGTAAAAAGAAAATCTAAAATGTGTCAAATAATTAAAGAGGACCTCATCAGTGGCTCCATGAATGACAAAATTCTAGGTTATCAAACAGATAAGATGAGAAACACAAATCAAATGTCTCCTAGGGAAACAGAAAGCATAATAGATTAGCACTCCTGTGTCAAAGTTATAGATGTAATCACCATCCAAGACATCATAGCAACCTAATTTTTCTATAACAGGTAACTATTGCAGGTTCTTCAATATAAGGATCCAACCACATACACTGATTTCATTGCTGCATCAATTTCTTTCCATTAATTACTTGCTTAGGGACATAGCAGGCAGTGGGTCATATCTTCTCTATGCACTCATTTTTACTGTCATATAGAAATAGTAGTACAGCACAATTTGTTCCCTACCAGCAAAGATCCCTAACACAACCCACCCTTGTTATAGTGGTGAAGCATTTTTCTTGCAAGAAGAGTAATAGTAACCCATGTATTTTGTTCATCAATGAACAATTTTAAAAGGAAGCAAGCCTTCTTTTCTGCTGGCTCGTGAGTTAATACAATCCAAAATATTAATACGCACTAACTTGACTGGAAGTCATATTAATAACAAATCCGCCACAGTGTAAGTAAGAGTAGCTATTAACAGAAACATCGCTACAAAAAGTGGATACTCACCGACTGGAGATTTTGGTTAAGAGCAAGAAGATCATCAGCTACAGCTTCAAACATGTTCTTCAATGAAGTTGTACTTTTTCTCCCTTTATTCAGATCCAACACTTCTGAGGGGCTTTGAACAAGTCCTGTATTCATTGCTAAAATCAGTTCTCTATTCAATACATTGGGTTTAATGAGGTAAAAGCAAGCTTGCGAACTATATTACAGTTTGCAATTACAACCATGCTGCAATCAAACATAGACAACACTAACAAACAGATATATGGTGGCACAGAAAACATAATCAATATAAGGAAATAAAATATATAAATAAATGTTGTGAACCAATTAAGCATGTAAATACATATACATACGTAACCAACAGAGTTAGATAATGAAGTTTGCTACTTCCCCAACAGCAAATATGTAAGCTAATGATATGAGAAGTACTTACATATACAAGAAAAGCAATGAAAAAAAAAATGTGAAGAATCATTTAGCCATAGAACTACCATTAAGTAGAGTATCAGGAGTCCTTGTAGAAGAGACTCGACAACTGGAGGTGTCTCGGCGGCAATAAACCAATCTTCTTGCTCCATAGTCTCTAATACAGCTCCTAAAAACCCGCTTAGCAGAAGTCTTCACGGTATACCTATCGACGTAGGTATTCGAAGAGGAAGCACAAGCCCCCAAGTCACGCACAGTCTTTCCAAAATCCAGACCGTGGCATGTCATTGACATCATTCTCAGCAACACCAAGAAAGCAAAAACCACGTAATAATGAAAACACCCAGATATATAGACAAACAGATGCTGCAAGCAGTTCAACTTCCTATAAGCCAAACAACCATGAGGAGAAATTAATAGATAAACCTCAACGAAATTTTGCTAGAATCCAAAAGGATGTCAAATGGGCAATGAGATGTGTTCTGCTCTTTTTATAGAGAGCGCAAGTGGTAGTTTGCATTGAGTGGATCCAAGAGGTCCACATAGGATTTCATTTCTTCCCTTGTTTCTTATCAGTTGAGAGACCAAAGTTATGCTTCAGGACTAGGACAGAGGTTGATGTAAGAAGAGCAATCTTAACACCCTCTTTCATCTGTGGTTCAAAATCAAGTACGTTTGCGTTAGCTGTTGTGTTCAAATGAATGGAAGCCACATACACCCAATGTTATGGGGTTTCTGTTTCTGTACATGTCTACTTGCCACTCAGCACTAGATTTCAATATCGCTTCAAATGTCTCTCTTATTTTGGTTCTATACTGAATGCCGGTTGCATTGATATTTTGTTTCTGCCAGCGCCTACCATCTACCATTACCATTACCATATTAAAGGGGACTTTAATTTGCTTGTTTTGATTAATTAATTGTTTGAAATATATATATATATATATATATCGATTAATTAATTGATGGAAAATTATACCAAAGTCCCCTTTAATATGGTATTTGTCTGAAATAAATAAATAAATATTTTTGTTTGTTTTCATTTGATAATCATCTAAAAACTCATTTTTCAAAATATTAAGATAATATTAATATGAGAATGTTAAATTTGAAAGGACTTCCAAATGCTAACTAAAGAATTAATGAGTTTCTGTATAAACAGCTAAAATAACTGACTTAATAAAAAGAGATGAGTAATATAAAAAGACTGTGCATATCCTAGTTAGTTAAAACTTTGATTGGTTATTTTGATTTGTTAAATGTCGCCATCTATTATATGGCATAAAGTTGTTGATTTAGAAATTAATAATGCATAAATACAGTTTATATCACCTCTATCACTACAACATAATAGGTTTTTGTACAGAAGTTTCGGATGATAATATCTAGCGGTGATAATAAATCGTCACATAAATCGTTGCAAAATCCTGGTAGCAAAATGTTATAGACGACATTTTATTAAATCGTTGCAAATTATATTTCGTAATGAGTAGAATGCGTAGCTAAAAGAGATATGTGGCCATAGACAAAATCATTGCTAACGGTATTTTGTTACGCTTTTCTTTCGTGGCTAAATACTATTAGCTACTTTACAGTAAATGTAGGCAATAACATTTACCGACGAATCAATAATCGTTGCCCAAAATTATGAATCGTAGCAAAAACTTTTTAGCTACGTTTTGAATCAATAATTGTTGCCCAAAATTATTTGCTACGATTCGATCGTAACAAAAACTTACAAAACGTAGCCAAAACTTATTGGCGACGTTTTCCAAAACGTAACTACAAAGTTTTGTTGACAATTTTTAATTTTTTAATAAACATTATTACTAAAAATTTTATCATATTAATTATAATTATTGGTCACATTTTTAATCCATGTTATTGTTTGTAATATTTAGATTTTTTGTTTTATAATGTTTATATAAAAATATAATTAAAAATTAGGAGCATTTTATATAAATAATTACATATCATTAAATGTTAATTACAAACATTAACAAAAATACTTATTTGCAAACTAAGGTTCGGTTTCATCGTCATTACTATTTACATAATTTGGGTCAAGTATTTGTTTGACCATCTTTTCAAACTTAGCCAAATTTTGTTCATTACGTTCTAACTTTAATTCATTACATTGTAATTTAGCCTTAAGCGATTGGTTCTCCTCTTGAAGATGAGTTGCAAATGTTGGTCTTGATGAAGATGAAGTAGTTGGCTTAGGGTCATATATACCCAAGACCTTTGCTGTAGCTGGATCTTGTACCAAGCACGTATTTGCAAATGTTATCTACATTTGGCTCATTTCCATCAGACAATGATCTTTAAAATAACTTCTACATCTTATTCTAAAATTTGAAAAAAAATCAATATTTAATTCAAATATTATTAGTTAGTACTACATAAATAAATAAACTTAAAATTTAAACAAAATTTTATACTTATATATTTATTTTGCGCTTTTTCTAACAACCACCCTTGACCTTCCTTATGGTGAGTGAGTTTGTATAATGTGATCCTATCACACTCTTGTACATGTAGTTCCTTCTCACTCTGTTTTATGAAAAAAAAAAGAATTGAAAACACAATAAATAATATTATGTTTACTGATATAATTATAACTTTTAAACAAAGAGCTTACAAATTCATTTTATATGACATCAAATGATTTGGAGCCTTGATTGCGAGGGATTTTCATTTTTCCTCTGTTAACCTTAGCTTTCTCACACTTTTCCTAAATAAAGAAAAGAAATAGTCATTAAATTGTGTAATAAGATTAATGGAAGCAAATGTGAAGAGAAAAAAGACAAACCTTAACGTTGGTAGAAGCCCAATAATCATACATTTGGCTACAATTTTTTGGAGTCACCTGTTCTGGAACATGTCTCCTCGCCTCCTCATCTAAAGGAAAAGATTTATAGTATTTATATAGTTGATTACGATGATCCTTGGCCCTTTGTTTTAACAGTAAACTTACACAGCTTGAAACTTCAGGGTTCTCGACAGCGACGAATCCAAGATTTTAGTCATGGGGGGGGGGCAAGGATTTTATATAATTAGACTAAAAAATTAATTTTTATAAATTTACTATATATATATATTCTAAAAAAATTTTAGTTTTGTAGGGGCTATAGCCCTTGCTAGCCCCCGTAGATCCATCCCTGGTTCTCGATATCGACAATATTTGAGCTTCATCTATGAATAAAAAGTAAAAGTTGAATTAATTTTTAAATAAGTAAAACAAATTTACATATAATTAAAAATTGAAAAATTACCGAAACTTTGTCCAAAGCATTCTGTAGTAAATTGTCTAACATTAACTGCTTGGCATGCTGAAGGGAAGGCAATTTAGTCCTAACAATGACTCTTAGCTTACTAGATATTTTTGCCGATTGAATCTCGTCAACAAGACGACCTTGTAAGGTATCAATATACACAGACAACTTGTTGTTCTTTGTAAGATTTATACATTGTAACTCAAAACCTTTAGTGATACCTCTACCTGTTGGCCCCCGAAATTTTCTTGATGAATTAAGCATGATTTAAATGAATTTTGAGGTTTGCCGGATTAATTTTTGGAGCAAATTACTTATGACATAAATTATTTGAACTGAAGTATTAAATGTTGTAAGAATGAATCAAGGGCAAATTGGGCATGACACTTAAGGGTATAAGTC
>JAOQMQ010000005.1:22845447-22861962 GCA_027563845.1 Erythroxylum subrotundum | reverse complement strand
TAACGAAAAAGATAACACAATTCAACCCCCCTTCTTGTGTATTGATTATTATATTACTAACGTGTGATTCAACTTCAGTGGTATCCCAGGTAACTCTTCGGAAAACACATCCAGAAACTCCCTGACCACTGGGATGTCCTGTGCACTCTGCTCAACCCTAGTATCAATAATGTGGGCCAGATAAGCCTCACATCCTCCCTGCATCAACCTCAATACACTCATGAAAGATATCATCTTGGCTGGCATTGCCTGACTAATTCCTCTGAATACTGCCCTCGACTGACCAGGAGATTCCAATGCTACCTCCTTGGTGTAGCAGTCCATGATGACCCTATGAGCAGTGAGTCAATCCATGCCTAAGATCACATCTATCTCCCTCAACTGTAATATAATAAGGTTTGCCTCGAAAATTGCTTGATCAATCCTAATCAAGCATCCCTTACAAACCTCTCCTATAACTGTAGTACTGCCTATTGGCGTACTCACCTCCAACCCAAACTGTAGTAACTCCCTATTACAATGCAATCTACATGTCAAATGCGGTGCGATAAAGGAGTGTGTGAATCTTGGATCTAGCAGTACAAATGCCTCCAAATCATAAACAAGAAGCGCACCTGCAACTACCTCTGGTGAGTCTTGGGCCTCCTGCCGGGTCATAGCATAGACCCTAGCCTGGGACTGTGGTCGGCTACCCTGTCCCTCAGGCCTCATGGAAGAACTCCCAGCTCTTCCTTTGTCTCTCCCTTGGCCTCTCTGTCCAGATCCACCACCTCTGCTCTATCGAACTATTGTATTACTCCCAGATCGTTCACTGACAGCAGTCTGAGTCCCCAAGGTAGTTAGACAATCTCTAATCTGATGGTCCATGGAACCACATTTAAAACAAGCCCTAGACATTCTCTGACACTCACCACCATGCCTTCTTTCACAATACTCACAAACTGGAAGCTGATTCTGAATTGAGCCTCTCTCACTACCCGTTTGTGACATCCTGCCCCTCGGCCTAGTTCCCGACTGCCTGGATCCACCTGAGGTTCTGAATGATCTATTCTGGAGCTTACTGAAACTCCTGCCAGAACTGCCCTGACTCTCACTAGGCCTCTTTCTTCTGGACCTTTGCCCAGTCTCTGCTTGTTTCTCCTTCATCAGCTGTTCAATTCTAATCGAGACAGCTCTCAACTCAGTGAAAGTGCCCATATCTGACCTTGCCAACCTTGTTCTGATCTCCATATTAAGCTCATTCTCAAACCTCCTGCACTTGTCTTCTTCTGTAAGGATCAGAGCTGTAGCATAACCCATCAATTCATTAAACCTGACCTCATATTCAGCCACTTACACCCTACCCTACTTCAATTCCAGAAACTCCTGCATCTTCATGTCCAGATAGATCTTGGACATGTAGTTGTCTTTGAAGACCTTCAAAAAGTCTTCCTATTTCAATTGACAAAGCCTGGTGGTACTACCTGGAACAGTCTTCCACCACTGGTAAGCTAGGCCCTGCAGTAAGGATACTGCGTAGTCAAACCTCTCATCAAGCTTGCAGTTCATCTGATCAAATACTCTTTCTATCCTCTCTAGCTATCCCTCGGCCTCAACAGGGTCTGTGCTGTCATAGAAGTCCACGGCTCCCTGCTTCCGTAGCCTATCATACCTCCTCTCACTTCTCTCAAGAACTCTAGGAGGCAACCCCTCAGATCGAGGTACCGAGGACTCTCTACTGGCTCCTACAGATCCTTGGTCAGCTGGTTGATCAATCTGATGACCTAGAGCGGATGACCTATAACAAATAACAACTTCAATTATTATCCACATTTTTTACGATATTTCATGCTTAACATTCCTATATGTCCCAACAGATGCCAAACCATGCTCTGATACCACCTAAATGTAGCACCCCCTTACCTAAGGATACGCACCGGGCCACCCGAAGGTCATCCCGGAACATATCCTAAGATAAGGGCACGTTACGTTCGATCACTACAATCACTTCACATGGCATCATAAGAAATCACAATATATATTTTTTAAACCAACTTTTCCTCATTTCATTTCTCAAAATCAAAAGTCTACATTGTGAGACATTCGGGTCTTTCGACCTTTACTAAATGTACAATAACAAAACCTAGTACATAAGTACTACATGGTCGAGGCAAATATATCAAATCTATTTAAGCCACTCAAAAATCCCAATTGACCGACCTTTGAGCCATGACTTCACTGGCTAAAACACAATCTACAAGGCAGTAGAGCCCCTCAGTAGCCAAAGTCGTCTCTCGATCCTGAAAAAGGCAACGTTGCAATTTTGATGAGTTTTGCGAACTCAATGAGTAAACCATCATTGATGAGTTCACCGGATCTTATACATGTATCACATTTTGCATACTTACTCATTTTAAGCCTATATTTAAACAGATACTCACACATGATGGCATGTCACATAATCATTCAATATCACCTTGCAAAACATTCATGATCTTCAGTCTTATAATGTTATATGCATGAGACTTGTGTTCATTCTTATTGTTGTGACTGAGTGCCAATCACTTATACAAATACTGGCCCATAGGGCTCAGTCAGAACGGAGTTCACGGAGCATAGCTCTACGTGCAGAATCATAGTTCACAGAGCAAAGCTCTACGTGCAGAATCAGAGTTCACGGAGCAAAGTTCTATGTGGAAGCGCTTCAAACTAGCTACTCAAGTCACAACGCCTTTATCTAAGCATACATTTTATGAATGCATCACATACTGATCATGTCATATCGCATATGATGGTACATCAGAAACTCACATTCAACGGACCTAAGTCCGGCATTTAACTTTCATGAGAATACATAAAACATACAGAATTTCACAACAGATCAAAACACTTCCAATATATGCCCCACTATGAAACTCCTCGGACCTCAGATGCGGAATCCAGAAACAACTCACAAACAGTTCAACAATAATGGAAGTGTAATAAATCAAATTAAAATTCAAATCAAATCAATCCTAGGAAATCATCTAGGTTGACTCACAAGTTACTCCCGAAGCTAATGCCTGGAAGATCCGGCAATGTCTGGAGGTTGACGTTCCAGTTGCCCCTCTATAACAAATAATATACACGATATCACAAATTGCACCATCATAAATATTCGAAAATGCATATGTATGGCATGAATTATGTACAATGCATGTTCATGATAATCCCGGGTACTATTCGTCATAAAATCGATTCCATCGCAACAACATTCTCATATCAAAACTCATCCTTTTTCCAAGTCACACTTTCAGGTTTATTATTCACATCCAACGTCGGAATGATCTCAATTTTTGGACTAATGGAAAGAGGACTTCGAGATCTACAACTTTCATGAAGACCTCGAAGATCAACTCTATCTCCTTACTTTTGTATTGTCTCATTTTTGCCTCGTCTTACTTTCGTATCGTCTTACTTTCACCTCGTCTTACTTTGCTTCATCTTACTTTCGTATTGTCTTACTTTCACTTCGTCTTACTTTCCTTTCGTCTTAGTTCTATCATCTCAGAACTTCGTCTTCAGAACTTCGTCTTAGTTCTATCGTCTCAAAACTTCGTCTTAGTTCTATCCTCTTAGAACTTTGTCTTAGTTTTATCGTCTTAAAACTTCGTCGTAGTTCTATCGTCTCAAAACTTCGTCTTAAAACTTCGTCTTAGTTCTATCATCTCAAAACTTCGTCTTAGTTCTATTGTCTTAAAACTTCGTCTTAGATAAACAATAACTAAGATGATCCTTTCGTCTTACTTTTACTTCGTCTTACATAAACAGTAACTAAGACGATCCTTTCATCTTAGTTTGACTTTCTTCTTCGTCTTAGTTTGACTTTCCTCTTCATCTTAGTTTGACTTTCTAGAGCAACTCCACTTATAGCAATCATAACTTTCAGCTTAGACTTCCAAAATTTTCATACTATATACCGTTTGAGAGATAACAGAAAGATATACAACTCTCAAGAAAACAACTTTGCCAAAATCTATCTGGATTAAATCCAGATTTTCAAACTTTCAATACTTTACATCTAAATCATCTTCTACCTAAATTATCTCTTCCATTAACAACTCCAAAAATCACTTTTACAACACCAAATCACTAATAATCTTTCCAAACACTGAATTAACACTATAACCAAAATTTTCATCCCCCACAACACAGTATTTATGAACAAACATGAAAATGCCATTTTCCAAGCAGATGACAATAACTTAGCAAATTTATTTCATAAAATCCCCAACTCTAAAGGATTTATTCACTACTTACCTGCTGAAAACTCCAAAATCTTCAACCCCTAAACTTCACAAAATTTTCGTTCTTCACTGAGTGCAATGACCAGCTTCTGGTTTTTCTTAGGATAGATAAAATTTGAAGAAGGTAATAATGAAGAAGGAACTTAGACATGACTTAACCTGTCAACTCTCAGTGAACAGTAATCTACTTCTAGCAAAAGTACCAAGAGCCTAAGTGACACTTGTCATTTTCCTATGATCTAAGCTCTAACCAAGTTCCTTTTGAACCAAACTCATTAATTCTCATCTTTACAAACCAATTATCTCCAAATATCTTTTGATTTCTTGTTCCCTGGTATACATATATATATTTTCTTTCACAATACTCCATAGGTAACTCCTAAATTCACCAACATTCCCAAATACGATATTTCCACTAATCACTATATTTCTAATGTAAAAACATTCATAGTTCTCATAAATTCACAAATCAATCCAATTATACCCGGAATTATTCATGAATGCATGTACAATTATTTTCATGTGCAGATGAATTCACTATTCATGTATATAAGTGTGACATTTTATGCATGAATATGTAAGTGCATCTCTAAGTCTCATTAATCACTCACATTTACTAATTTAACCTTCCCATGAATAATGGGATGTTACAACTGTTGTGTATTGAAAATCAACCAAGCAAACATGTATTGCAAGATCAACAATGGAGGTTGAGTTTATGGCCTTGGAGTTGGTAGGACGGGAAGTTAAGTGGTTAAGGATTCTCTTAGCGGATATCCTACTTTGAGAAAAACCAATTCCTTTTATGTTCTTTCATTATGATTCGCAGATTGTCATTCATGTTACCAAGAACAAGACATATAATGGCAAAAGTAGACATATCAGATTGGGATATAAAATTGTTTGTATTTTAATTAGACATGGTGTAATTTCTCTGAACTATGTCAAGTTAGAGAGAAACTTAGTGGATCCATTTACAAAAATTTTAAGTAGGAAACTAATTTCAGAGCATGCTAAAGGGATGAGGTTGAGCCTAGTTGTGTAGTAACCTCGTGATGGATACCCATCTTGGAAAACCAAGTTTAATGGGTCAAACGAAGTTATGTGATGACTACTTACTTATACCTTGTTTGTGGAATAATACTAAGAAACATTCAGTTGTTGAATTACTTCCTTTAGCATGACTTTACTTCGTTTGATGATGTGGATGTTTTAATCCTTAAAGAGTTCCATAGCCCAAATTTAGGTGGTGTGAGCAGTACACACTTGATGGATTCACGTACATGATTGTTAAGGGTTAATCATCCTCTTATGAGAGTATTTAGGCTATTTCACTATAGCGATCATGAGACCAAGACATTTTAAAGTTGTTTATTTCTCTAGCAGGTTCTGTCACCAAATTTCTTGGACACCAGGTTCAAAACTTAGTTCACCTAATTGTTTACATATTTTTCTCCTAAAATATTACAGTTTATTTCTCAAGTTTTTAACTAAGTGCGGAATTATTGGTGTCGTTATTCCAAAACTGGATTAATGCATACATTTTGTCTTTTCAGTTACTAACGTTATTGTTTGACCATTAGTCTAATTCCGATTATTATTACCCATTAACGTTTCTTTAATTTTTTTATAACATGATTTCTTCTTAGCTTGTATATAAGTCACGCATCCATCCTCCAAGAGAACCACACATCTGCTCTGCCTTTCTTCTGCTATCATGCATCTTTTTTTTTTGGTACAAAGGAAAAACAACTCGAATCTAACTAACGCACTGCCCTACGGTACAACGCGCCTAGCTGGTCCCCTTGGATGAGTTCCACTAAAGACAGTGGTGGCTCCGGAAGGTAGTGAACTCCTGGTTTGACCCGGTTCGCGAGAGCAGTTAAGCGGTCTGTGCACTGGTTTCCCTTGCGATGCACATGTCACACTTGTACCTCCCATTCCCGCTGGATGAGCTCTCGAGTACCTATCATTAAACACTGATTGCTAGTAAACTTAGGACTGGAAGAAGAAAGGACTGGAAGAAGAAAGGATGTTGATGACTTCGAGGGAATCCACTTCGAGAATGACTCGTCGGTATCCTAGCGCCCAGGCTAAGGAGAGGCCTGAGTGGATTCTCCAGAGTTTAGCAATCACCTGTGAATCTCGACAAATGTGCTGGAAAAAACCCCCCACATCATTGTCCATTCCTATCGCGGATTAAACCCCCCGCGGATGCAACGGTCGATCGGTGGTTAACCGCTCTATCCGTGTTAAGTTTGACCCAGCCTTCGAGCAGTTTTGTCCACTCAACGAGGCTGCCCATGGCAAGGCCCTGTGTTGGAAACACACAGGGCTCTCATAATGCCCTCAACGTACTCTGTAACGGCTCTCTGCCCATCCGCCAGCCACTCAAAGGCATCTTCAAACAGGCTTTTATTACACCAATACCAAAGCATCCAGCAGGCTACTCCAAAGAACGTCGCCCATTCCCCATGCAGGACCGGAGTAGATTTCGAATGGTTTGAATCCACCCAGTCTGTCACCTCCTGGTGAAAGAATGCTGGACCTAGCACCCTAGAGGGGAAATGTCTCCAGACAGCTTGAACTCGCGGGCAGTCCCAGAGGACAGGAAGTGTTGATTCCACCTAGCCACAGACAGGACAGCTGCTATCCGTTGCGATGTGGTGGACCACTCATTGAAGGTTGGTCAGGATCTTGTCCTTGCTCACCAACAAGAAAAACGCCCTGATGCACTGGGATCCCACCCATTTCCAAATGAGATCCCAAAGACTAGGATGATCTCTCGTACTGAGCTCCTTGATGAGCTCGTATGCAAAAGCCACTGTGAAACGACCGTGCTCAGATTGACCCACCGCATGGAATCCTCGCCAGCTGCTTCAGCAAGAGGGGAAATTTCAGCAATATCCATATAGATTAAGGCTGGGAGGTACTGTTGGAACAAATCCCATTGCTAGTGGCCTTCGACATTCCTCATCTCCACAACCTTAGCAGCGAGCAAGTGGTCGGGTATCGGAGCAGTTGCTACTAAGTATAGCGATCCCCAATCTTTAGCCCAACTGTCCATCCAAAAGAAAATGTGCCTACCATCGCCCAGGCACCATTTCAAACCTTGGCCAACCAACAACCAGGTCACTGTAATGCCTCTCCAAAAGCTCGAAGCTTCGCTCCTATCTACCATTTGAGGGACATGGTGTGGCTCGAGACGGTATTTAGCACGAACGATGTGAACCCATAACGCGGACGGACGGGTAAGCAATTTTATTTTTACCATACAACACACGAATCTCGTTCCACTAACAGACAACTTTACGCACAAATCTTCTTTTATATATATTGTCACGCATATCTATTCTATTTTGCTTTGATCTTCTTTTATTAATTCTCGGAGACAAATTTTACTTTGCCCTTTGGAGTGTATCGAAGTTGGTAGAGAAAGCGTTAACCTTGAGGCTAGATCCCGTTGTCCTGCTGTACTATAGAGGAAAAATTACTTTCACTGACGCCTTGCTTTTAGATAAGTTGTTCTAATTTATTTTATTGTTTGCTTTCAGATGAGTCATTCTAATTTATTTTATTGCTCTTTTGCTAGAATTGCTCTTTTGCTAACACTTAGGTGTAGAATAAATATAATAAAGTCGCATCTTACATGTGAAGCAACACGATTATAAAAAGAGAAAGAAATTATAAATAAAAATAAATAACGAACCTATAAAAAAGCATATAATATCTTGAGTGATATTGAATATTAAATCATAAATCATCCTAGCCAAAAGTTGTCATCACACCTCACTCGTAGATTTGAGATGAATGTAGAACCTGATGTCACTGTAACGACCTTAAGCCGTAAAAGCCGTCAGTTCGTGCTCATAATCACCAAGCAACCATATTTAATCAAGCATCAAACTCTGGAAAATAATTTCAAATCAACGGCAAAATCCTGCTTATAAGATTTAATTGTGTTGAACCAAGTGAAATCTCACTTAAAGAGTCCTGATAATAACAAAACTTTGGATCACCAAGGATAAAGTGTATATTTGTATTGGCTTGAGAGAGAGAAAAATTGATGGAAGTCGAACAGACGAGCACTAATTCGGAAGAACAAAGTAGAGTTGAAGATGTTGACGAAAATAGGATCAGGAAGACTTGCTGATCGGTTAATCCACAGTATTTTATCACTATATATGAAATAGCTGAAGGCAGTCGATGGAGATAAGAGGAGTAGAGTATTTACTTGACAGTAGCTTAAGAGTGAAATTCAATTGAAGAGATCGAGGAAAGGTTAAAAAGTTGCACTCATGTGCCTTGAACAAGACTCACCTTAGAGATACCATGGCGGAGATTGTTTATACGTTAGAGCTTGTAAAACAGAAAAAGATTGCAACAGATTCCCACACCCGTGCCCCTGAACAATTTCTAGGGATTTCGTGTTTGGGTAAAAGTGATTCAATTAATCACTGTTTACTTCACGTTAATGAGTTACAGAAAACAGATGGTATTTATACCACCACTGTCTATGAACAGAGAAAACGACACTAGCTATTTACACAAAACGCAAACACTTATTAACACTTACAGTATCTACTTAACAGTTACAGTACACAAAACTCTAAACAATACAGTATAAATACAAAGTATTCTACAGCCCCTATGTCTCTTGAATGATACTTCATAAAAATATGATGTTTTCAAAGTAGCATGATAGCTGCAAAACATCAAAATCTTCTTAAATATGGATTCACATCGAGAAACACCATGTCTAATTGACGAAGATGAAGGTCAGCTCGAATGTGTGATTTTCAATTGATGATGTTCAATGACATAACTATACAACCACATAATTCCACAAGAAAGTACAGGACCTACCAGTTACATAAACCAACGAAATATTGACGTATGATCATATAACCAACACTGCATACAAATCTTATAGCACAAACCTTGATAAACCATTTAAGATATTTACTTGAGAACGGTCGCCAATCCACTAGCAACCGAGTACTTCAGTGAAGGAGAGACAGGAGCATTTCCAAAAAATACATCAAATAGAGCAAAACTGACATTTTTCGATTCAATTGTGGCATCTACTCCAGATGGTATTCCAGTTGATGAGACAGAAACCTGAAAGGTGATGAACCAAAGTAGGAGTTCAAGGAAAAGTTCTACAAATTCTTTATCACGGAATAATGTAGTCAAAACCTGTTAGTATATGTTGATCAATGTGGAAACACACCAGCATTTTTGACGGATCCAACCACGTCAAAAATATGAAAGTGCCTTTCTGAAGAGATCGACCCTGGAATATATTATAGAATGTAGTCAAGGCAGATTCATCCAGTGGAGTGCGTTCTTTAATTCTTGGGGATATAGCATCGTCCAAGGCATCCCAGAATGTTTTACCATCAATGTCTCTCACAAGAACAATTTTCAAAGATTTTTCTGAAGGAGCTGCGCTTAAGAGAAGATAAATGAGAAGAGTCATCAGGTCTTCCTCTTCAAAGCAAGTAATCTTGTAGTACATTTATTTACCATGAAAAATTGAACTGAAGGGAGCTGAATTCTCCTTGATCTCAGAAGCTGATTTCCCTCTCCATATTTCCAATGCGCTTAAGATGGATTCATTGATATATAACCCTGCTGCATAGAGCTTCACGCCAATAATTGCGAAAACCTTTTCCCTGTACCCTGAAATTAATGATATAGACTGTACAATATTAGAGAACAGACACCAGATCACTGAAATCTAATGTTCTCAAGACAAGGTATAATAGCATAGTTATCAATTGCATGATGACCAAAGAAGCCAGTTACTCACTTGATTGCTTAAAGTTATAGCAAACACATCAAGATACAAAATAGCTATTGTCCTAGTTTTAATCCCACAGCTGGAAGTATCCTTTCCTTGTGATCGTTAAAACCACCTATTTGACAATCACTTGAAAGTACTATAACATATCGGTAACAGCACCATTTTTGCCAACAATAATGGTTCTTTGTGATAAAATATTGAATGTTAAAAGTGCATTTTGAACCTTACAGTTTACAATAGAATACAACTTCAACCTTAACATTTTGTAGCGTTCAAATTGAATCATAACATTTTCAAAACATTTAAAATAGAGGACGGAAAATTTTACAGGATTAACTCCCCGTCAATTAAATGCTATGTCAATATTTTGAAAATATTAGAAATCAATTTGAATGCTTCAAAATATTAAGGTCGGTTCTATATTCTACTGTAAGCGTTAAGGCTCAAAATACCCTTTTAACTAAATATTAAATCTATCACCAGGAGATGGAGATCACATATCACTAAGTGATCAACTGAGATTTTTAGAAAGAACATCCTGCATGCACTGCAGATCCAGTTTAGTTAGTAAGGATACTATATATCCAGACCCCACTAAAAATAAGCATGTATTGGAAAATTCCAACATGTGAAACAATAGGAAGTTGCCTCATAGACTTCTATGAAATATCAAAAGCACTCTAGGTTCTTGAAATATAGCATTATTGAGTTCCTGTCTTCTTCACTGAGAATAAAAGGATGAGTTACATTGTTCAATAAAACAATGATGCTAAGTGAACTTACCAGTTCCAACCAATGACAATGAGCTTGAGCAACCCGGTAAACTCAGATTTGTAAAAAATTTCACTTTGGTTGAAGGTTCCTCCATGTATTCTGCACTTTCAACTGCAGTCACAATTCAAGAACATAAAAGAAAGTCAAGTTTTTCTGTTTCTAATTATTCCTTCCATTAATCTCTAAACCAACATATTTAATAAACTTTTCTATATATTTACAAGCTTAATGTAAGTAGTTTGTTGAAAACAAATGATGGCAACATATTTAGAAGAACAAATAGGTAGACTTTTTCCTCATTCAAGTTTCCATAAGTAAATATTAACAAAAGTGAACTTTGGTTGTAACTACAACTTGAGTTCAGAAATCGCAAGCAAATATAAATACTCCTTGATACAACCAACTGCCATTTGAAAACCTTTACACTGCGTTATTACACTAGTATGTCAACTTGGTAGAATCACACAACTATATCAACCAATCAAAACATGCTAAAAAATTCGTCAATGAACTTTGACAAATTCCATATTAGCTGAACACTGAGGAGAAACACACTTTCCAGACAAATATATAGATTTTGTCATTATGTCTTACTTCAGGTTATTTGTTACACCCACATGATTATGCATATTTACAGACATATGCATGATAGAGTAATTTCAAGATGTCCACATTCATTAAAACACACAGAATTAGCAGACTTTTTAGAGTTACTCATTTCATTTGTTGGTGTTGTCTCGCAAATGAATGCTCATGTCTCAGATGTCATATCTTGAACCATGCTCTACATATGTACCTTCAAGTTTATCGTGAAGTCATTTTCAATCATCTTCTTAGGTAAGGAGCAAGTTATAAACAACTTTGGAGCAGCTCCCATCTTTCTCTTCCTCCATCTATATTTTCATCGTCAAAAAAAAAATCTCATTCACTGTCCTCCCACCATTTGCCTCTTCTCCCCCCACTCATTCCTCCATACTCCTCCACCTGCACCCTCTCTTTGGCCAGGGATATTACTGTCTTTTTCACCCACAAACTTTTTTTCCAGCTTACTTTTTCTTACCGTTAACAAACTAGCACACACAGAACCAAACTCTGAAACACAGCCACCTCACCAAAACTAGCATTTTTCCTTACAATGACTGACACGTTGCCCTCAAACCTGGTTGATTTTCCTCCTTTACGCTTGAACACTGCAGCATCTTCCTCCTCTCCATCCCCCCCAGTACCATTTACCCCAAACACTGCTAAACAGCTGCCCCAAAAACATGGAAACAAGTCGTGGGTGACTCCCTTACCACAAACCTCCCTTTCACACCTCCTGTCCACATGGATGGCAAGCTCATAGTCTGCCCTGATGTTGAAATTCTGAAGGAAGGTGTGAACAACTAGAAAACAACAATAGTTGGCTTCTTCTATGATCAACGGCCAGCCTTCCCACTAATAGCCCGATGGCAAACAAACATTGGAAAACCAGAGGACTTACAGATGTGCTTCTCTCAGAGGATAACTTGATCCTCTTCACTTTCTCCTCCACTGCAGCTGCACATAAAATTCTTGAAGAAGGCCCCTGGCACTATGGCAACAAACCAATCTTTTTGCAACTACAGCAGCCAAGCTTGAAGCTAGAATCTATCAAAATTCAAAGCTTACCTCTCTGGATAAATTTTCATAACATTCCCCTTAAGTATTGGACTACCCAAGGATTAAGCTCTTTAGCAAGCTAAATCGGCAAGCCATTATGTATGGACGAACCTACTGCTACAAAGAAGCGGATTGGAAATGCGAGAATCTGTATAAGCACTGACCATTCAAAGAATCTTCCTAATGAGATTCCTGTCATGCGCCTTGGTGATGACAACCAACTATGGGAAGGTAGCATTGCTATCTCCACCCCCATATCTCCAACCATACCTGCAATGAAAGCCCCTTCTGCAGTCCCGACCCTAGAAACCGATATCAATTCCTATACTATGAGTGATGAACCAATACACAAACCCCAAATGCATAGGCCTCAGACTGATACACCTCCTAGCCTTGACCCAGAAGAGTCCATTCATCCCTACTCTCCCGTAGCTGAATCTGTCCAGATAGTTGTTGAATCCCCCCAAAGCACAGCACTAGATGAAAAAATGGATAAACAGGAAGACATGCTAGACACAGCTACAATGACATCTTTCACAGTGTAATCTGAAGGAACTCCCAGCAGAGCAAGGGTAAAGGCTCCGAAAACACTTCTTTATAATATGTCTATTCTAACTTGGAATGTTAGAGGAATAAATTGTCCCTCCAAGCTTGCAGCCTTACGAGATTTTGTCACAAGAGAAAGCCCTCTCATAGTTGCTCTTCTTGAAACAAAAATCCGAGTGGAGAAACTTGACAAATTAAGCATTTTGGGGCCTTATTGGAAAATACTCACCAATCACTCCCACCATGCCTTTGGACGAATCATTATGTGCTATAGATTTGCATAAATCCAACTGGATATACTAGAAGCCAACGAACATACCATGAATCTGAATGCCACCTTCTTGAAGGAACACAATGATATCAATATCTCCTTCATCTATGCAAGTAATTTTGGTTTTCAACGAAAAGTCTTATGGAATAATCTAAAGCATATCAGCAACTCTATCACTAAGCCTTGGTTAATCAGTGGAGATTTTAAATCTACACTATATGCATCGGAAGCTCAAGGCAACTCAAACCTCAGGAATTTTACACCAGATTTAAAGGATTGTGTTGAATACAATGGGGTGACAGACCTCAAACATGTGGGACATCTCTACGCTTGGTCAAACAAACAAAGTTCAAATTGGTTCAACAAAAGAAGCTCGATCGAGCTCTAGTAAATGCCCTCTGGCTGCACCATTTTCCTCACAGTATTGCTACTTTCAAAGATCCACTATTCTCAAACCACACCCCAATTACTATAGAGCATCTGCTCCAACAATGTACACAACATCACCAATTCAAGTTCAACAACTTCCTTGTTCATGAACTAGGTTTCCACGAAGCTTATAGGAAAGGGGTAGAATCTTTTCTTACATGGACAAGACAATTTGCTTGCATAGCAAAGTTAAAAATCATCAAAATCGAGCTCAAGGAGTTGAACAACTCGAAGGGGCCTACAGCTTCCGCTATTACCTCCACAAGAATTGAGCTCAAAAACATACAAAACAAGCTTGCCACTCAACCTTCCGATCAAACTCTGCTGGATAAGGAAAAAAATGCTCTTTCTAAATACTTACAGGCAGTACAAAACCACTCTTCTGTTCTTCAATAGAGAGCTCGAGTTAGCTGTGGCACAGATGCACCAACTTCTTCTTCAACACAATCCTAGCTAGACAAAATCATAACAAGATATACATAATCACCTCTACTGATGGGATCCTTTTACAACAAACCTCAGACATTTAACAAGAAGCTGTCAAATTTTTCACCTCCCTACTTGGCACTACTAGCGCATCCTTTGTATCTTTGGCCGATTTGCACAAGCTAAACTTGCCCCAAATAACCCCACTGGCCCTTGCAAACCTAACCAAACCCGTTGAGGTCGATGAAATTGAGAAGATGGTTTTCGGTATTAACTCTAAGAAAGCCCCAAGGCCAGATGGACTAAACGGCTTTTTCTTCCAGAATTCTTGGAACACCATCAGCAGCTTTGTCAAAAATGCATTCCATGAATTCTTCTCCAATGGTGTTCTACTAAAGGAAATCAATCGCACCTTCTTGTGTTTGATTCCCAAAGGCCCTAGCCCTTCAACTTTTTGGGATTATAGACCGATCTCCTACACTAACTTCCTCCACAAAATTATCTCTAAGATACTAGCCAACCGGTTGAAGACAGCCATTGTTCCTTTCATAAATGACAACCAAGGTGCTTTTCTAAAGGACAGACACATCAAGGATAATGTCCTTCTTGTACAAGAATTATTAAAGGGATACTCCAGAACACATGGGCCTCCTAATTGCACCATGAAGATCAATTTTCACAAGGCTTTCGACAGTATAAGTTGGGATTTCTTATGGCACATGCTCATTGCTTATGGTTTCCAAGAAAATTCGGCACATGGATTCACAAGTGCATCTCATCTGCATCCCTATCGGTGCTGATCAATGTCAGCCCCACTAAGTACTTTAAACTGACTCGTGGCCTCAGAGAGGGGGATCCCCTATCCCCCTATCTGTTTATCCTATGCATGGAGATCCTTAATACCATTATCAAGCATGAAGTGCAAAACAACCCAAATTTCAGCTATCATACCAAATGCAAAAAGATAGAACTAACTAATCTCTGCTTTGAAGACAAATTGATTTATTTTGCAAGGCAAACATGGCTTCCATTCTCACATATAGGAGGGTTCTTGAAACCTTCAAACACTATTCGAGGTTGAAGATCAATATACATAAAAGCCATTTCATCCTCTCCAAAACCGCTGGCAACTTGGAACCTCACTTCGCTGCTGCAACGGGCATGCAAAATATATGTCCTCCCATCTTGTACCTTGGCCTACCATTCTCTACAAAGTGTCTTAACTACCTGGACTGTCACCCTTTGATAGAAAAAATCAAACAACGAGTTCAATCATGGGTGAACAAATCTTTATCCTACACAAGTAGAGTGCAACTCATTCAATAAGTTCTCAATTCCATGAATATATATTGGAGCTCCCATATATTTCTCTCACAAAACATCATCAAATCAATTGAAAGAATCCTCAAGAACTTCTTATGGAGTCATCCAAATGGCAGCCCAGGATCTGCAAAGGTCAAATGATCTGACTTATGTTTATTGAAGGAAGAAGGTGGTCTCAACATATGCTCTATTAAAACCAACAATCACGTATTACTTGTCAAGAGGTTCTGGTGGATTCTGATGGACAAAAAATCGCTTTGGCTCAAATGATTGCACTCTTATTTCCTCAAAGGCAAAAGTACCTAGGTCATCAAGAAAAATCCCTTGAATTCACACTTCCTTAATCAGCTTCTACAACTACGAGACATGGTTAAGCAAGAGATGACATGCAAAATTAGCAACGGTGAACTAATAACCTTTTGGTATGATAATTAGTCGGGCCAGGGACAGCTAATCAACTCTTTACATTAACTGGGAACCCACATACTCTCTCTACACACCAGGTTAAGCCACTTGATACAGGGTAACTCTTGGAATTTCCCATTGTGATTGAGACATCTCCGACCTAGCAACCCCCCCAACCTGGAAGAGCCTGATATTTTTCTCTGGAAAGACAAACCAGTCCACAACATCACAAACAAGGATGTCAAGAAGTTGTTACGGGGTAGAAGCTCTAGAGTAGACTAGTTTAAGATTGTCTGGTGTAAGGCTTTAACTCCACGATTTTCCTTCATCCTCTGGCTAGCAGTTAAAACTAAACTGAGCACCACAAATCACATGACCTTCCTACAGGTTTATAAAACTTGCCCAATGTGCTTGACACACGAGGAAACAAGAAACCATCTCTTCTTCGAATGCTCTTTCAACAAGAATATATGGAACTATATCACCATGAAATGTTAATGGCTAAATTCGGGAGAATCACTTCTGAAGAATATTTTCATTCTCTAATGCTGATTTACAAGGCATATACACTTGAATATAAAGGAAAAACTATCCTAATTAGGAAGAACTAATTAAGGAAGAATAAT
>JAOQMQ010000005.1:22823340-22837000 GCA_027563845.1 Erythroxylum subrotundum | reverse complement strand
ATTGGCCTTGATTGCTTCCGTCGCTCTCTCCATGACATCAAAAATATAACCCATTGTTGGCTTTTCTTCACTATCAGACAAGCGAAGTACCCTCACCAAAGGCTCACAAACTCGGATAACAAATTGACATTGAGACAAAAATTCTCTATCTTCCAGTATAATATTACAAACATCCACTCCAGCATTATACCTAGCATGCTGAGATGCAATTCACTTATCACTGGCAAACATTTGTCTTAACTCTTTCTTCATCGAAACAAAATACTGAAGTGATAAGAAATTTGTGGCAAATCTTGCCATAGCAGGACGACACAAATTCCTACCATTGGTAAATTCCTTTCTCATCAAATTCAATACCCATGCACCATTATAAATGAACTTTGTCACCTTTTTAGCTTTCTGCATAGTCTCATCAATAATAGAAAAATATCTAGGATCTTCTATATTCTCCAGCATTAGGTCAATGCAATGTGCAACACAAGGAGTCCAAAAAAAGAATATACGTATTCTGCAACCTTTTTCCTGCCGTTTTATAAGCGGAATCATTGTCAGTAATAAACTGAACAATATTTTCCAGCCCTACATCATTCACACCGTTATCAAATATTGCAAACAAAGTCTCAGTATTTCTAATAAGGCTAGATGCATCAATAGATTTCAAAAACATAGAGTCATTTGTAGAATGAACCAAAAAATTTATAATAGGATCTTATCTCCTATTTGTCCAACCATCACACATGATTGAACATCCATAAGTATCCCAATTCGTTTTTCTTTCAGCCAAATAACTTCTAATTTTAGAAACAGCACAACTCAAAAGTTTACCTCTTAAGTCATCAATCGAAAGACTTTTGTATCGTAGACCATAAAAGGCTATTGCATCCATCATAGGTTGATAATAATAAGACTGAGAATCATTGAATGATGAACCTGTATCATACCACCATCTAGCTATTACCATATCGACATTATGAGCCGCATCTCTTGATTGCATTGCACTATGAATTGAAGGTTGGGCTTCAGGAGTTGTTTGTGGTGCAAAGAAACTAGTCACCTGCCTTCTTCTCTTCCTCACATCAGATTCAGGTACTTCTTCTTGAGCCTGAGATGGAACATTACTAGTACCACTACCACCACTACCACTACCACTTTTACCTTCAACATTTCCAAAATCACCACGGAAACTAAAAAACAAACTTCTACTACCAATTTCAAAATTCAACCTTTCCCTTCTATCTCTCTCATATTGATATTCATCAAGTAATGTTTTCATCTGCTACTTCACATCATGACTTACTTTTTTACAGGGTTCCACATCTCCTTTAACCCTAACTAAATGTTTTTTAATTGGGTGATTCCTCCACCTTTCAAATGCTTGGTACAAAACAAGCAAATAGTATGGTTCCTCATACCGGGAACCAATACAGCATGAGCCCAAGTTGGATCATTGTATCTTCCTGAAGTGGGTTGATCAGGAGTACTTGAAGTTTCTTCCATTTATTTGTAAAAATAAATAAATGCATATATCAAAATAAATAACACATAATTTCAGTACACAATATGCATATCCATCTTATATAATATAACTCATTCTATATGATTACATTACACAAAATTCAATTTCATGGAACACAATTTACTATAAGTCAAAAGCTAACAATTCAAAACATTCAACATATATAATTACATAAAACATAGATAAACACTTTCTATTTCCAACAATCACAAAACATGCATAAACAATTTCGATTTCCAACAATTTTCATTTCCAACATCCATAAATCATACATAAATTCCATCTCCAACAATTTTCAACAACTTCCATTTCCATTAATCACAAAACATTCATAAAACAATTTTCATTTCCAACAATCACAAAGCATGCATAAACAATTTCCATTTCTAACAATTTTCAACAATTTCCATTTCCAACATCAACAAATCATACATAATTTCATTTCCATTTCTAACAATTTCCATTCCATTTCCAATAATCACAATACATTTATAAAAATAATTTCCATTTCCAACATCCACAAATCATACATAAACAATTTCCATTTCTAACATCCACAAATCATACATAAACAATTTCCATTTCCAACATCCATAAATCATACATAATTTCATTTCCATTTCCAACAATTTTCAACAATTTCCATTTCCATTTCCATTTTCAATAATCACAATACATTCATAAAACAATGTTCATTTCAAACATCCACAAATCATACATAAATAATTTCCATTTCCAACAATTTCTATTTCCATTTCCAACAATACATTCATAAAATAATTTCTATTTCCAGCAATTTCAATTCAAAGTTTCAAACATAAAGATCAAGTTGAAGGGTATGATATGATTTACATAATTGCCAAACAATAAATGACATATCTTATACAATTGTTCATACATATCTATTCATAACATGATGATCAAGTTGGAAGATATATTCATAACATGAGGATCAACCGATCAAGTTGAAGGATATAACTTCTTTGGAAATGTTTTTTTCTTATTTAAAGCTTTGAATCTTCTTTTCATTTCTAACAAACCATAATATTATATGCATCATTCTATATTTCGTTCTTAAATATATAAGTTACTTTTACAATTTTTAATTTTTTTAAATAAATCTAAGTATAAATGATTAGAACCTACAATAACAACATATTCACAATTTGAAAAAAAAAATTCTTTTTGTGATACATTTATTACATATTTATGGTAACCTGCCCACACATATATATTACCAAATAATTCAAGTTCAACATATTTTATACTCAATTAATTATTTACCCAAAACTAATTCCCAAATAGGCAAATACTATCATTAACTACAACTAAATTATTATTAATTTCCAATTGCATAATTTTATACTCAACTAATTATTTACCTTAAGTCAATACCCAAATATTAAAAATAAAATACAATTTTTGATTTACAACTTACAACATTAATTGTCAATTAATGATTTAAGTTTTTACAATTTTACAACCTTAATAACTTTAATATTATCAGTTTATGTATGTTTTAAATTTAATTTGTTTCAACTTCAACTTTCAAGTTTCAGAATCAATATTCAATAAGGCTGTGCATTTCATAATTTTCATTCATCCAAAAACTTATCATAAATTTCTGATAAACTTAAACCAATCTTTATTCTTTATAACTAAACAGAACAACCAAACAACTCATTCATCACCGTGACATTCATAATTCTATTTCCAATATTCAAATCACAAATGACAAAACAAAACTGTGATCATTCAACAATTCAATTCCAATATCCAACCAATTCAGATACACACAAATTGCACATCAGAAAACCAACTTCCATCATCCAACCAATTCACAAATCCATCATCCAACCAATTCACAAATCCATCATCCAATCCAACACAATAAAAAAAGCAATTAAGCAGGAAAAATTCGAAAACTCAAAAAACACACCCAAAAATAATTCACTTGCTTCAGGTCTTCGGGTTGAGTTTTCGGTCAGAGGCTTCTGGTGTAGATGTACCCGAGCTGCGACCTTCTCTCCTCCTTCAGACCTTTTATGGCGACGACGTAGTGCGGTGGTCCCCGTGGAGGAAGGTTGAAGATGGTGGCGTCTTTGGGGGACACCAAAGGAGGAGCCGAGGAGGATGAGGGAAGGAGCAACACTGCCAGAGAGGGACCAGTCACCAGTATCGTCGGAGATGAAGAGGAGAATAAGAGAGAGAGAACAGCGGCGGTGGTGAGTGAAGAAGTGAGATTCGGTGAAAAAGAGACAGAAAATGAGAAGGAAGGTTGAAGAAGGTTCGGGAGAGTGGAGAAGACAGAGATGGGGGGAACGACGGCGGCGGTGGTGAGAGAGAGAGAAAAAAAACATAAGCAAGGAGGAGAAGGTTCGAGAGAGACTAAGAGGCGAGAGCGTAGAGGTCGGAAGGGGGTCAGTTTAGGTTTAGATTTTTTAGGGTAAATTTTTAAAAATTTACAAATTGGTCCTTAAATTTTTCAAATTTTATGGTATCGACCGGTATGTCTCGATATTGTACGTACCGGCCAGTACCGGATGAAAAACACCAGTACTAATCGATATTAAAGGCCGGTACTGATGGAACGAATACCGTTCCGTACCACCATTCTGTACCAGCTGGTACAGAACGATATTCGTTCCTTTGCTCTGTCCTCTTACATCAAAACAAAACAAACAAAAACATTCACTCAAAACAATCCTTTTGCACATAATTTCTTCACAAATTGGCGTAATGCTAGTTGACAAAAGAAATTTGGATATTTTTGGGGAGATTAAACTCTTTAACTCATTCTTTGTTACTATACACGTTTTTCCTTCAATAAAGCCTAACTCATATATCCTTCTTCCTTCCTGTAGCAGTAGTGTAAACAGTTCATAAACTTGCTTGGAAGACCTCTTTTAGTCATTTCTCAAACAAGATGTTAATTAAAGAACTTTGTCCCTCCATTATCTCTTGTAATAACCTTTTTCTTGGTGTTTTGTATCACAACTATTGAGATATTCTTGACAAGTTGGAAATATTCTACTTCTAAAATTGGAGCCAATTATGGTCCTAATTTTTAGCTATAGAATTAGGTGTTAGTTTCCATTATTAGCATTCATCTCTATAATATATAAATCAATCTTATACATCATTATTCTTTTACGGGTGTGAATGAGAAATACAACAGAAATTCTCTCTATTTGTTTCAAGTTGGTATCAGAGCATGGTTCCTGATTCTTAATCTAAATCAGATTTTTGAATCGTGTTTATAAATAAATGGGTGATAAAGTTGAATCTTTATGGAACTATCTTATTCCTGTTGTAGTGTAGTCTGAAGGAGTATTTAATGCAGTTATTACTCTTACTTAATCGAAATAAGATGTTTGCTCGCAATTGATGGAGATGCACATTGCTGAAAGAGAAAAAAAAAACTCTCTTATATTCGTGGAAACCCAACACCACTTAAAGAATCTAAAGAGGGATATGAAAAGTGGTATGTCGAAAACCAAAAAGTTAAGAGATGGTTGTTGATATCGATGACATCTAAAATCATGAAACGCTACGTTTGGTTACCTACTACTTATGCAATATCGACAGCGTTGACAAAATCTTTTTATGATGGAAGTGATGAACTATAAACTTTTGTTTTAAACTAGAAAGCCTTTGGAGTTAAGTAGAATGGAAGACCCCTTTCAGAATATTATGGTGAACTTGTTAAGATTTTTCAAGGACCAGATCATCGAGACAAAGTTGTTATGAAGGATCCTGAGGATGTTGAAATATATAGGCAATCCATTGAAAGATTGAGAGTTTATATATTCCTTACTGGACTTGATGACTTTTTGAAGAAGTCTGTGGAGATATTTTTCAAAAGGAGTCGATTCCAAATATCGAAGAACGTTATGCTTTAATTCAGTTTGCATTCAGAGGAGAATCTGAAAATTCAGAAACTGTAGCAATGGTTGCAAGGCATAGGCCAAGAATTAATCGAATTAACAACGTATGTCGAGTACACTACAAAATTGACCTAACTCTGAACACTAAAAATTTGTAGTTATGGTGAGTCGGGATCGTATCCACAGGAAATATTCGATTAAGTCTCGTAATGAAAAAAATTGATGTAAAGGAAATAAAAGGGGGGGATTTTGGGTTGATGCAATCAAAAACACAAAATAAAATTCAACTAATGCAAGTAATTTATCGAAAACTATCGAAAATGATAAAAGTGTCAAATATGTGTAAAACCTAGTTCTCGGATCAAGCTCAGCCTACACACAAATAAGCACATCTCATTGTTATAATGCTTTCACACCTCTCCTAGGACCATTAATCGTGGACTAACAATACATTCTGTTAATCCCAGTTTTCCCTTAAATCATGTTTAATTAAGAGACACTCGTTAATTAAACCAAACTATCGAATAACTTAGAATACGCTCTCTAGTTTTAATTAGGCATCCGCATTACGAAATGAAAAATGGATCAATGTAGGCAGTAAACTCACAAGCTCGGGTTATCTTACGTAAGTTACGTTGTTCCTAACGATTAATCTTAAACACAACAATTATGGATTATATTCAAGATTCTAGCAATGGGTTCGTAATAAAACAATCCAATGAATGCATTAAGATCATCTTTACAATACCCAAATCATTCAACATAGAACAACAATAACAATCCTTAAAGAGGGATTCAACATATAACAAAGAAGAGATAAGCTTAACCGAGACTCAGGCGTCGATGTCAGCTTCGAACCGGTGTCGGAAAGTTAGCCTTCCATCTTCTCTATGGGTCTCCAAGAATCAGCCATGAAATAGCCTCTATCTTGTTGAAAACCAAAGGAGAATGAACAAAAATCTATTTTGTTCGCGCTCCCCTTCTGCCATCACAACATATTCCTTTTATAATAAAACACTAGGTTTTTCGGGGACAGATGGCATAGAAGTCACTGGTGTGACTGGTTTCTCACAGCCATGAGCATTGTTGCATGGGCATGAGATGAGTCTCACACCCATGCAACATGTGTCATGGGTGTGAGATGTCATGAGAGATGTCTCACGGCCTTGACAAATTATGCTTGGCTGTGAGCTACTTTTATCGTTCCTCATCTTGATATTTTCATCACATACTCTCATCTTCCTTGGCATTTTCTTATCTCCTCTTGCTCTAATTTTTCTCCTTCTTGCCCTATGAAGATGATAGAGTATAAATCTAAAAAAGATGGCTCAACGAGTATGCTTTCAGCTCACTTTAGCTATTATGCTTCCAAATTGTACCCAAGATCAAATATGAATTAAAGTGAGTACCTTAATCATTTTAAGGCATTAATCACTAAATGTAATGATTTAAATGTATCAACAATTAAGCACATATCACGAAGTACTAAAAAACCTTTTTATAAATGTACTCATTGTAATGAATCTGGACACAAAAAAGACCACTGCTATAAATTGGTAGGTTATCCAGACTAGTGGGATCACAACAAAGCTCGAAAGAAGAATATGAAGACAACTCAACGTGCTGCTGCAGTTGCCGAAATAAGAACTAAAGATGAAACTGGTGAAATGCATTCAGTGGTGATAGCTACTACAGGTAATAGTGGTAAGTCTCTTCATGCTAATGCTCCTGTTAGTAATAACACATGGATAATTGATTCCGATGTAACCAATCACATGACTTTTGATTATAAAAAGATTGCTAAAATCAAACCCTCCTTAGAAAAATTTGTTTCAATTGCTAATGGTGAAAAAATTTCTATTGTTGGTGAAGGGTCCTTGAGATTTACTAAAACTTTAAACTTAGAATCTATTCTTGTTGTTCCTTCCTTGGGATATAACCTCTTATCTGTGTCTTAAATTATATCTTGCACTAAATTTTTTGGCCTAACTTTTGTATCTTTAAGGACATCCAAATGAAACAGACGATTGGTTGTGGTACTAAGGAAGGAAATTTGTACTACCTAGACTTGAAGGCAACAACTTCAGATAAACTAAGTCAAGCTCTTGTAGTAAAGGGTTGTAATGTGGCAAACAGTCAAGAAAAAATTTGGTCACAGCATCAAAGATTAGGACTTCAGAAATTAGTTCCTAGGTTGTTTGAGAAAGTTGATATTTCTAGTCTCCGTTATGATGCATGTGAACTAGCAAAAAGTCACAAAATTTCTTTTTCATCAGTATTGAATAAAAGTCCTTTTCCATTTATGAGTGTTCATTCAGATGTTTGGGGCCATCTAAAATTCATACATTGGGAGGATCCTGTTGGTTTATTACATTCATTGATGATTGTACTAGAATGACATGACTATGACTAATGAAATCTAAGAATGAGGTAAACGTGTTGTTTCAGAAATTTTGAAGAATAGTCAAGACTCAATTTAATGCATAAGTCCAAGTCCTTCGTAGAGACAATCGAGGAGAGTATAAGAACTTAGAAATGAAGAATTATCTAGACATACAGGGCATCATTCATCAAACCACATGTGTTGATACACCTCAGTAGAATGGCATAGTAGAGACAAAAAATCGACATCTACTTGAAGTGGTTCGTGCTTGATTGATCCAAGCTCACATGCCATTTTCTTACTGGGGTGAGGCTTTGTGTGTTGCAGTTTACTTAATTAACAGAACCCCTTCAAGAGTAGTGCTTGAGTTTTAAACACCACTACATACTTTGTGCAAGATTGTGACCTGTCCATCATTATCAAATTGTCCTCCTAGAGTATTTGGATGTGTAGTCTTTGTGCACTGTTACAAACAACAACGCCATAAATTAGCTCCGCGAGCTTTGAGTTGCATGTTTCTTGGATATGTTGTAAATTAAAAAGGGTACAAATGCTTTCATCCTCCAACTAAACAAATTTCTTTTACAATAGATGTAGTATTTCATGAAGAGACAATGTATTTTTCTTAGCCTGAACTTCAGGGGGAGAGATGTCAAAAAGACGTCATGAAACTGGATTATGAGGTTCAAAAAGTTTATAGGGAGTCACATAAAATTGGCCTTGAACATGGAGGAAGTAATGATTAGTCTGAACCTGTTGATATATCTGAAATTGATTATGCATGTGTAAATCCAGAACCTGACGTGAATAGAGAATTGATTACACCTGAAGACATGAGTGGAGAAGTGATTGAACAATCTAAAGTCCCAAATGTACCACACCAATCGTCTGTTCAAGATGCTCCTAACTTGTAAGTTAAACCTATTCGAAAATAGTTGCCTAATCGCACTACTAGAGGTATTCCAAAGCCTACTTATGAACCTGATCTCTCAAGCAAAGTTAAATATCCTATGAATAACTATGTTTCAAACCACAATATGTCATAATCAAATAAGTCATTCATAAATCAATCATCTTTTGTAGTTATTCCTAACAATGAACAGGAAGCCTTAGCTGAGCCAAGGTGGAAAGCTACAATGAATAAAAAAATGGAGTGATTAAGAAGAAATGGAATTGGGAACTTGTTTATTGTCTACCAAGAAAGACACCAATGGGATGTTGTTGGATGTTTACTGTCAAATATCAAGCCAATGGAACAATTAAGCGTTTAAGGCAAGATTGGAGCCAAGGGGTACACACAAACCTATGGAGTAGATTATACAAAAACATTTGCTCCTATGGAAAAAATCAATACGGTATGAATATTGTTATCACTAGTAGCTAACTTAGATTGGCCACTACATCAATTTGATGTTAAAAAATGCTTTCTTATATGGTGAATTGTCTGAAGATATTTATATGAAGCTTCCACCAGGGTATATGGCATCTAAAAGTGTGACTGGAAAAATGCGCAAGCTAAAAAACGCGTTATATGGGTTAAAGCAAATTCCAAGAGCATGGTTTAAGAGATTCACGAAGTCGATGATTGCTTTTGGATACCACTAGATCAATTCTGATCATACCTTGCTCCTAAAAAGAGTAAAGGACAAGGTTATAACTTTTATTGTCTATACAGATGATATGGTTGTAACAGGAAATGATTTTGATGAAGTAAAAGCCTTAAGAAAATATATATCAAAAGAATTTGAGATGAATGATTTGGGGTGCTTGAAATACTTCCTTGGAATAGAAGTCTCCAGATCAAAAGAGGGAATTTTCTTGTCTCAAAGAACATACATCCTAGATTTCTTGAAGGAAACAGGAATGTCAAGTTGTCAACTAATTGATACGCAAGTTTGGGAAGGATTAAAACTTTACATAGAAGAAGGTCAGGTCCCTGTTGATAAAGGAAGATATTAGAGGCTTGTTGGAAGAATAATGTAATTGGCACACACAAGACCTAATCTAGCATATGTCTTAAGTATTGTTAGCCAATTCATTCACAATCCTGGAGAGAAACATATGGAAGGAGTTATGAGAATACTGAAATATTTAAAGTTTGCACCTGGAAGAGGTATTTTGTTTAAGAAAAATGCAAGTGTTGAAGACATTGTTGTATATACTGATGCCGACTGGGCTGAAGCATTGGTTGATCGGAGATCTACATCTGGCTACTTTACTTTTGTAGAAGGTAATCTTGTTACCTGAAGAAGTAAGAAAGAAAATGTGGTCTCTCACTTAAGTGTCGAATCTGAGTATAGAGGAATTGCATTTGGATTATGTAAAGCTCTATGGTTACGATTGTTACTATAAGACTTAGGTTATCCATAAAAACATCCAATTCAGTTGTATTGTGACAGTAAAGCTGCTCGTGATATAGCTCATAATCCAGTCCAGCATCATAGAATTAAACATGTTAAAGTTGACGGGGTCTTTAACAAGGAAAAGTTAAATAGTAAGATTCTGGAATTGCCTCAAATATGATCTGAAGATCAAGTAGCAGACATTCTAACTAAAGTAATGTCAAGTCATGATTTCTTGAGATGGATTGACAATTTGGCCATATATGATATCTATGCACCAACTTGAGGGGAAGTGTTGAGATATTCTTGACAGGTTAGAAATATTCTACTTTTAGATTATGGTCCTGATTTTTAGCTATGAAATTAGGAGTTAGTTTCCATTATTAGCACTCTTCTTTGTAATATATAAACCAATCTTGCACATCATTATCTTTTTACGTGTGTAAATGAGAAATACAACAACAATTCTCTCTATTTATTTCAAGTATAACTAATTATTGATAATATTTATCTTATTTATTTTTGTTAATTATATTTTATGTTTTAATACTAAAGGTAAAATCATTAGAAACTGTGTAGTTAACATTATGATATTCAATTTGTATTTATATATTATTCCTAAAATATTCCTTGTTATAATTTCATCAAGATGAAATATTAATGGTACATTAAAACTAGAACAAGTTATGTTTTTTCTAATGACGAAAATAATTGATCTCATAAATTTAAGTATGAAGATACTTAAACAAATGTATTGGTGCTTATTATAGAATAAGTTCATTGAACTAATACGATTACTAGGATCCTAAATATAATATTACTTATATACTATAGATTTTCTCGTTATAATGGTTATATAATTAATCCTTGGCCTTGAGATTATCAAAGTATTTCATGTGACAACTACTATGCTTTGATGCTACTTGTGACCTTTTTTATTTAGGGTAACTTATTCGGTAGTAATTAGATATAGAATAAACTATACAGAGAAATTTGAGTAAGTGAATAAAAGATTAGTCACTCTAAAGTAATTAGGGAAAATATTCTATTATTTTTTATTAGTGGTAATTTAAGGAAAATCTTTGGCCAGAGGAAAATAAAATTTTAAAAGGCATTATCAAATATCAATTATAAATCAATTATCAATTATAAATCAATTATTAATTAGCAAAAAATAGTATGATTAAATTTAAAAGACTAGACACTAATTTCATACTCAATGTTTAATTAAAACATGGATAGGTTAAGTTAATACACTTAGACATTCGTAATATTTGGTGGTCATAATATATTGCTAGATGTTAATCTTGATATTTGATTACAAATTATTTAATTAGACAACTAAAGATAAATTTAAAAAGTTTTAATTTATTTAATTCTAATTATGAATTAAAATTATAATGTATAATTATTGTCAATATATTATGAACTTAATTGGTCACATATAAAGAGTAGTTTAATTTAAAAGAGAAAATTTAATTTAAATTAAGTTAGGCTTATGACATTTGAGAAACTTTAGGAATCAAATATAAAATATATTAACTTTATTAAAATTAAATTATAATTATAATTAGAGATAAGCTTTGATTATAATTAGAAATTTTAACTTTAATAAGAAAAAAACTCTAGTATCTTTTTTTTATACATATGAAATAGGCATGTGGGAACTAGCACTCTTGTTTTTCCCTCTAAAATAGTTTAAGTTCTTTTTCTCCGCTTTGTGTATAATATTAGACACTAAGTAACTTGTGGGTGACAACTCGAGAAGAAATTTTTGGAAGAATCCAAATTAGGTATGGCTCCATCTTTTATATATGATTTTTAATTTTCAAGTTGATAAATTAGCGAGATATGATCAAAAATTATAAAAAATAATTTTCTATTGTTTATGTGAATTGATCATAGTTGGTTTTTGAACAACATTATCATCCCTCTCTTAGTTATTTAACTAAATTAAAGTTACATGGTTGTATTGATTTGATAAAATTAAGGCTTAAATTTTGTTGATGTAAAAGTTGTATGGATTGGAATTGTCTTGTATGCTTTCCTTATTTTAAGAAATGTCTAATATAGCCTATTATTGTTGCTTAAAAGCTTGATGCATGCTTTGTTCTTGATTTTCTACTTCTAGAACTTTAATCGCATGCTTCCATTTGCTTTTTATTACTAATGACATAATGCATTTCCCCATAGCTTTAACATTCTTGAAAATAGATGAAAGCATGTCTTTGATTTTCTTTTTCTGTATTGAATGTGATTTTGGAATTTCTAGAGATTTGATTTGCGTTCACTTGTTTCGAATTAGTTTCATTGTTTCTTGGAAAAACTTAAATTGCTTGACCCCTAAATTGAATTTCTGAAAAACTATATTCAATGTGATTCTCGTTTTTTACTAATATGGTTCTTGTGTTAATCAGCAGTGGGAGAGGCTAAGAAGCCTCATCTTAATACAATCATTAATGGCATTGGAAACTAGCGTTAGTGATTATGCTTCAACTAGCAATGATAATGTGGCAGTAAAAGGAGAAAAACAAGGAGGCAATGGTAAAAACCAAAAACCCTCTACTTAGGCAAACAAACATATACCCCATAGGGAAAAGACGTATGATGCATCTAACGCGTCTTGCACGTGCTAGAAAAAAAGTATTTGTGTGTGCAAAGTATACACCAACAGTTTTCTTTTTATTTCTAAGGTTAATTACAAAGAAGATCTCAAACTTTGGATCAATTTTGCAATTATAACCCGAACTTTAAAAAATGACAATCAATTGCTCAAACTTTCAAATTTTTTCAATTCTAACCTGATGTTAGTGTCGCTATTAACTTTGCTGATATGGATTGTCACATGTTCCAGAAACATTAACTATTAATACTTGTTAGTCAAAATTAACACAACTAATGAAGATTAATGAAACGACATTGTTTAATCACACAACTAAAACCACATCATTTCAAGAAAAACCCTAAATTAGTTTACGCAGTTTAATCCCTCAACCTTTCGTAGTGTTACCACCAAAATTAATTGGCACTACAAAAGAAGGGTAAAAAGTAGTTATGGCATTCAATATGCCAAAAAGAAAAAGTATATATAACTAAGAAATATCCTTACATAATCAACTGATAACATCTAATATCTAATAATTCAATAACATTATTTTCTTAAGATACAAAATGGTAATACAAGGTATTTGTGAAAGTTAGTAGTGGATCAACTCAAATTAGAAAGAATATATAAAATAGTAATATTTTATTAATAGTTCAGAATAAAGGACTAAAGCACTACTAACTAGATGATAGAAAATAAATTGCTAGAAATATTAAGACTACTGAGACGTCAATTGTGAGCACAATTACTACATGTGTAAATAGTTATAAATTAGGAAGGATAATTAATGACACTTAAGCAAAAAGACTACAAAAATGATTGATTCATTTAACAAGTTGAATATGTTGAATTGTTGTACAACAAAACATATATATATATATGTATGCATATAGATATATATATATATGCATACATATATATAGATGT
>JAOQMQ010000005.1:22765746-22813640 GCA_027563845.1 Erythroxylum subrotundum | reverse complement strand
ATATATTTTTGTTTTCAGTTTTTTATTAGAAATCTCAATCAAATAGGTTTTTATTTTCAGTTTTTATATTGCAAATTTCAACTAAACAGGTTTTCGTTTTTTTAGAAAAAAAAATATAAACTAAAAACAGGAAACAGAAACCAAAAACAACAACAGAAAAATAAAAGTGAATCAAATGACCTCTAAACAGTTCTGAAATGCCCTTTAATCCTCTCGTTTACAACCACTAATAAGCATCCAACATAAAGCATGTGAGAACAATACAATAGTCCCCTTGTCTTAAAGCTTCTCTCTCTTTAGTCCATCTATTCCATACTTTGCAATTTATTCAATGTCATTTATTCCATTTCAAGCTCTTGTTCTTCACGCTTCAATACATGTGCCTCTTCGACTTGTCAATTTGGGAGTTCATAGCTTCTAGCTTCTGACAATTATTGGAGTTCAAACAGGTGAAAAAAACGCACTACGAGCCCTTGAATAGAAAAATCCTCAGATGCAGACCCTTTTGCCCAAAAGAAAGAAAAGGGAAATCATTACTTAGGCAGCTCACGGAGTGGGGAACGGACACGTGCGTTTACTTGTAGGCAATGCAAAAAGCCCAATTTGGCAACAAGGAAGAGAGTCCTAGATTGAATTATTGAAAACGGCAGCAATTGCTGAGGTACATGATCCTGGCCATGATTATAGTAGTTTAAGTCCACGGGACAGCCTATGGTTTCAGACTCTCGTGTCTTCTGTAGCCTATCAAGCACTCCATTATGCTTCCTCCAAACCCTTTTTGAATTCCAAAGCATGATATTAAACTAGGTGCTTCATTTTGTCTATGCTTTGCTCTGTCTCAAGTACAGAAAATTCAGACTACAACAGCTTAGGGCTTCAATTCCACAACGCCCTCAATTTCGACTCCAGCATCAGTCAGGTTACTCCTTTTTTCTCCATTAAAATCAGTTTTCGGTTCTTAACCTAATAATTCAATCTGTGTTAAAATCATTGCTTACTTTCTGCTGAATTGATTTTTTGTTTATTTTCGAGTACTTCACCTATCTTTGTTCCATCATCTGAGTTTTTGTGGACATCTAGTAGCTAGGGTTCATTTCGGGAATGGGATTTTCCCAAATTATGGTGGTGTGGTGTTCCTTCTAAACAAAAGAAGAAAATGTGACAAATTATAGTTTAATAGGCAGACTGCAAAAGAGCAGTAGTTGCCACTCACTATGGCCACTATTGTGTTTGTGGCGGCATTTCCTGGAATAACTCCCTTGAATTTTTTTGCGAGTTTGTGATCGCTAACTAATCCATGGTGCTTTTTACGTTCCAATTTCTATTTTTTAAATATTGGGGGATATGTTGGTTGCAGGCATGTGGGAGACGTAGAGCCAAGTGGGAGTGGGTTGAATTCTCATTTAAATGGAGTCCTGCAATTGTATCGAGCCACAGTGGCCAGCTGATGAACTTTTGATGAAATACCAATACATTTCAGATTTCTTCATTGCTCTTGCTTATTTTTCCATCCCGCTTGAGCTCATTTACTTTGTCAAGAAATCTGCTGTTTTTCCTTATAGATGGGTGCTTGTCCAGTTTGGTGCATTTATAGTTCTTTGTGGAGCAACGCATCTTATAAACTTATGGACATTTACCATGCACTCCCGAACGGTGGCAATAGTGATGACCATTGCAAAAGTCATGACTGCTGCTGTGTCCTGTGCAACTGCCCTTATGCTTGTACACATAATTCCTGACCTTTTAAGTGTTAAGACTAGAGAGCTGTTTCTGAAAAATAAGGCTGCAGAGCTGGATAGAGAAATGGGTCTAATTCGAACACAGGAAGAAACAGGCCGCCATGTTAGGATGTTGACCCATGAAATAAGAAGCACACTTGATCGCCACACTATTCTTAGGACTACTCTTGTTGAACTGGGTAGGACATTAGCATTGGAAGAGTGTGCATTGTGGATGCCAACACGGACTGGGTTAGAGCTTCAGCTATCCTACACTCTTCGCCAGCAGAATCCTGTTGGATATACTGTTCCTATCCAACTTCCAGTCATTAATAAAGTGTTTAGTACTAATCGTGCTGTGAAAATATCTCCTAATTGTCCAGTTGCTAGATTACGACCTTTTGCTGGAAAATATATTCCTGGAGAGGTGGTTGCTGTTCGTGTCCCACTTCTTCATCTTTCTAATTTCCAAATAAATGATTGGCCTGAACTTTCTACCAAACGTTATGCCTTAATGGTGTTAATGCTTCCATCAGATAGTGCTAGACAGTGGCATGTTCATGAGTTGGAGCTTGTCGAAGTAGTAGCTGATCAGGTAAATTAAAGATCCTAATTATCTTAACAACATTTGCTGTATGAAATTAACAATACAATTTTATTTTTTGCAGTGTCATAATCTTACTGCTACTGATTACTATACAATAAATGCCATTATTTAATATACTTATTAGTTATGGTACTTGTGCTAAGAAAAAGCGTTCTTTAGAGATTGGTAGCCTCTCCAAAGTTACATTTGACCAAGGTTTAATATGAAAAGGTTATCTTCTTTTTTTTTTTTTTTTTAAGAATGAAAATAATTTCATTAAGCCTCAAAGGGCATCAAAGCTTAGAAGGGCCAAGCTATATTCTAGTTAACAACATACAAGTGTTAACTATGAGCTAAGAGAATTAACAAAGCAATGATAGAGATGAAGCTAATTGATTCCCCATCTTTGAGTAATCTGCATATTGAAGTGCCATTTATAATGCAAATGTGGAGTCTTTTCTTTGATAATAGGTCCCTGATAAACTGCTCAACATCCAAAGATTGGTTTCTGAAGATTCTTTTGTTTCGTTTTTTCTTAATCTATGTGCCTATTCTTTACTTCTCTTATAGTAAGTTGAGACTGAAAACAATGCAGCTTTCGTGCTGTAACCAAATTTTAGAACACAAAAAATGGAGCAGATGATGCACTGTCTAAAGATGCTATTCTGACTTGAAAATTCGAAATGTTAACCAGGTGGCTGTTGCTTTGTCACATGCTGCAATCTTGGAGGAGTCAATGAGGGCAAGGGATCTCCTCATTGAGCAGAATTTTGCCCTTGATCGTGCTAGGAGAGAAGCTGAAACAGCAATTCGTGCTCGCAATGATTTCTTAGCAGTTATGAACCATGAGATGAGAACACCAATGCATGCAATTATTGCACTTTCCTCATTGCTGCAGGAAACTGAGCTAACACCAGAGCAGCGGCTCATGGTTGAAACAATTCTAAAGAGCAGTAATCTTCTGGCTACTCTAATAAATGATGTATTAGATCTTTCAAGGCTTGAGGATGGTAGCCTTAAACTTGACCTAGGAACTTTCAATGTTCATGCTATTTTCAAAGAGGTAGAGTTACATTACCTGCCAAGTCAAATTGCTTCATAAGTATTGATGTATATACTTCTGCCAAAATTTTGGTGGTTAAAAGTTTGAGACAGATGTTTGTTTCCTGTGGTAGGTTCTTAATTTGATCAAGCCTATTGCTTCTGTTAAGAAGCTGCTTCTCACATTGAATTTGGCTCCAGATTTGCCAGAATATGCTATTGGTGATGAAAAACGTTTAATGCAAACTTTATTAAATGTTGTTGGTAATGCTGTAAAATTCTCAAAAGAGGGCAGCATCTCAATCACTGCATTTGTTGCAAAGTCAGAATCTTTAAGAGATTCTCGAGCTTCTGATTTTTTTCCTATGCCAAGTGATAATCATTTCTATTTGCGAGTACAGGTTAGTTCCTTTATGTTCAAACTATTATATGTTCAATTCTTGTTGGTTCCTGAAGCTGACTGCTTATTTATCTATTTGTATAGGTAAAAGATTCTGGTTCAGGAATAAGCCCCCAAGATGTTCCAAAGTTGTTTACGAAGTTTGTACAGACTCAATCATTAGCGACCAGAAATTCTGGTGGCAGTGGGCTTGGACTTGCAATTTGTAAGAGGTATTTTGCTTTTATGATTTTTTCTTTATAGATTTCATTGCGTTCTAAGTTGTATGATTATAGTTTACTTGTTCCTAAGTTCTTGGTTTTTTGCCTTAAGTTGATTTCTCGAAACTCTGTCGGATTGGTTGTACATGTCCCTGTCAGTTGATGAATATGTGGTTACATACCATGATATATGCTTTTGCATGCTTGTGATTAGGTTTGTCAATCTTATGGAGGGACATATATGGATAGAAAGTGAAGGCCTTGGCAAAGGATGCACTGCTATCTTCATTGTAAAACTGGGTATTCCTGAGCACTCAAATGAATCTAAGCATTCTTTCATCCCTAAAGGGCCACCAAGTCATGGACAAACAACTTTTCCAGGGGTCAAAGTTCTTGTCATGGATGATAATGGGTGAGTAAGATTGTAACTGCAACATTTTTAATCAATTTTAAAAATACTGTTGATAGAGCAAGGTTATCTTGGAGCTAGCTTGATATTGATTTTATTTATTGCTAGTAGAAAGAAATGATTTTAGAAACTGAAATACCTAGAAGATAGGGAAACTAGGGACCTACGAATGAGCTAATGCTTATTTGTTACATTGCGCTAACGTGATTAATTTTCGAAACAGTAAACCTCTCTGTCTAAAAGAACTTTCTTTTAACTATTTCTCGTTGAATCAATAAATCTAAATGTGTTATTAGGTAGGTGATTTGCCTTCCTGTATCAGACATACGTGGCATACATCCACCAAACATTCATTATCCTTAACCTCAAATGCATGCAAAACTATCTATATCATTTTTAGGGAACTGAGATCTATTCACTTTCCAGTAACTTTTAGGTAATATGCCCACATTGAGTTGTAAAGTTTCTTGAAGCTATTGAAGAGCTTCATAGGTTCATAGCAACATTATGCTGTTTAGTCCTAATGATGAACTCGTTCATGGATACTTGCATTTTTTAGGTTGTGCTAGTGCCCCATGTTTTTGTGTGACATCGTATGTATCATGGATAACCTTTTATGGTTTATAATTCAGCCTTTCAGTTGGGTACTAGTTTATATTTTGTGTTTGAAGTTTATTGTTAAAGTGAAGTTGAATAATGTTTGTTTTATTGTATAGTGGATTAAGAAATAGATTGTTTTAATAAATGACTAGTAAAACTATGTGATGTAAGGAAGATAATTATAATAAGAAAGTCATGCAAGAAGAAAGAAGGATAAAGAAAAAGTTGTTGGACATAAAGAGGGTTTAGATATAACATAGGATCAACTACTTTTTTATTCATGTATCAAGATTTTATTGATCAAAACTAGGTAAGTGCTAACTCCTAACTTCTTACTCTTTCCTAACCCAATTGCATAGATTTTCCTTCTGCATAAGGATTTTATTAGGGTAACATTTATCTGAAGTGCTAGAGGCTTGGAAAAACTGATACAATCCAGCTTCTTTTTGCAACTCAAACATTTGGCAAATGTTGTGCTTAGATCCCTTGCATGTTCTAGTTTCAACTTCCTGGGGGAGTACCTTGCATGGCACCTTCACCCGTCTTAGCTTGTTTGTGACGAGTGCTTACAGTTATGATGCCAACACCATAGAAACTAGTGATGCCAAAACTTTTCACTGAGATACAAGAACATAAATAATTCATGATTGCCATAATCAAATTAGTGAATCCAAGGATGATCAATTGATAGATGGAGATAGTATTGAACGTAATGTTTTTGATGAATGTAGGGTTATGGGATTAAGTTTTAACAAATTAGGGCTAGAATTGTGGAGGTTATGGTTGGAACTACAAAAACAGAACTAGGTTTAAAGAGAATCCCTTGAATAAAATTGATTAGAGTTAAAATAAGCCCACTGATTGAGATTTACAATTTCAACCCAAATAAATAATTTTCAATTGGTAATAAATCTTGTAATGTCTAGTATACATTTGTTGGGATTAGTAATTCATTTGGCGTTTGCATTGTTTAGATAGTTAAGATGATGAAAAAAGTTCCATTTATACTAAACTCATATATGTAGTTATACAATTTTGACCCATATTAAAAAAATAAGTTGGTAATAAATCTTGCAATGTCTAGTATATTTATTCTAGCCATTTCACTCATAATAATAAATGTTGATAGCCATTTCATTCATCATAATAAATGTGGAAATTTGAACAAACAAAGTTCTAGTTATATCAAACCTAAAATTTTCGTCATATCAAACCATAAAATTTCAACTATTTCGAACTTGAAATTCCAGCAACCTAAGCTGAATTTTTCGAACATAAAACTCAAATTCCAGTCATCAGAATTTATAGATTTTGTGGGTCAGTCACTGATTTGATATATCTTCTACTTGTCCTATATAAATTTGGTGTCATAGCTTTGGTTCACAGTCACGACACGTAGTGAAAGGGCCTATAGAAGAAATACTTAGCGACCTAGAACAAGGTGAAGTACTTTTAAATATATCAAACAATTGGGCATCGATGATCCCCATTCACAAGGTTCTTTAGAAACCAAATTACATTTAAGAACTCCCACAAGAAAGCATGTTTGAGGGAAGGGGAGCTCTCACTTCACTTGTTTACTTTATATCCCTAACTTACCCAATAAGATTGGAATATGCTTTCTAGGGATGGCAGTCTTAGCCTGGCTCGGTCTATTGCTATCCCTAAATTGCTTTCTCTGCGGGCAATGAAGTGAGGAAGTTCGTTTTGAAGCAGTCCCTTTTAGTTCAAGTTCTTTTCCAAGACAAGGGCTAGTAGCAATCATCTTTCACGGATAGCCACCTATAGGGGGTAGGGTAGGGTGGGTGTTACTACTCAGATTGCAGCCAATCTTCCTAACCGTGCATGGGCTAGGCTTAGAGCGCGCTAAAATCATCATACCTCATAAGGGCATTGAGACCATAGCATGTTACACGAAAGTGACGCTTTCTTTGTAATGTCGTCACACAACTGCCTGCTAGAAGCGCACTCGCTCTATAGTGTTGTCACACAAGATAAGCACATCACCTAGTGGAATTACACTACTACCGCAAGACTTGATAGAAGATGAGATTGGAGTGAAGACTTTTTAAGATTTAGATTAGACAGGGAAAGTGATTTGTCGAGTCGGGTTACAGAGCGAGTCCGTTAGGGCTGAACATTTTCTAGAGAGGCTAGACAACCTTAAAATTCATTCCCTAAAAGTCAAAACTTTAACAAAAAATAGTTTTGCAAACCTATATTGTATACTTGATGTTGAACATGGAAAAGGTTCTAATAAGCAAGATGAAGGGACTTATATTAATGAACAACACACAATGCGAGTGTAAATATCTATTGGAAATTCATATTTTGGCAAGAAGAAGGGACTTATATTAATGAACAACACACAATGCGTGTAAATATCTATTGGAAATTCATATTTTGGTTTTGATTCCTAAAATTTAACAGGCATTGTGATGCAAAAGAGCTTAGAGTTTATAAAAGAAATTAAAGTGGGAATTAGTCAACTGCAAGCTTTAATTTAGTGGGGTGAAGAGTTAAAGGTGACAGCAAAGACAACAATGACTAAAATTTAGTTTATTTTAGGATTTTTAGTAGAGAAGAAGTAGTCATAAGTTATATTTGTTATCTTAGGTATAGTTATGTTATCCTAGTTGTTTAAAAATTAAACTTTTTTAAGAATAGGCTTCAATTTTATTTTGGATATTTTAGTTAGGAAAACTTTTCTTGCTAGAATAAGGATTCTAATAACTTTTCTATATATATGTGTGTACTCAACTTTAATAATAAGATATCTTGAAATTTTTTATGAACTTGTTTTGAAAATTAAAGATTGCATTGATTAAATATTTACAATCTAGAGTACAAAAGGTCGAGGTTAATCCAAAAGGTCTAGATTACATAGAGTTGTCGTTCCTAGTAATCATCGACAACTTGAAAACTAAGGGATACTTGTGAGACCACATAACCAATATTACTCCAATCCCCGTCTTCTTTTCATACTACTTGACAGCTTTGTTGCTATTTCTCTTGCTAACATGGCCAATCTGCAATGGAGGAAAATGTCCTGAAAAACCAATTCAATGCTTCGGCTTTGTTGTCTAAAGATTCTACAATTATGCTCCTTCTAGATGAAATACACCAAAGCTTCCCTGCTTAACTTAATGGCTTTGAGATCAGCTGCACTGTGCACTCTAAGTTTCCCCAACCAAGTAATCGTTTCACTCCAAGAGTCCGCTATTCTGCAATGTTGAGAATAACCTGCATCCGACCCCAGACTTGCCTGGTAAATCGGCATCGAATCATAAGATGTTCTTAGACTTAGGAGTGCTAAACATTATAAGATTCTCAAGAAGATAAGTGCTGATGTTTATATTTTAGAATTACCAAGTGACATAGGAATTAGTCCTATCTTTAATGTTGCGGATTTAACTATTTATTATAGACATGATGATACACAATCTCATACGACAATTGTGAGAGTTTTAATCATTCCTCATCTTAAAAAAGAGAGAGAGGATGCTCTTGATGAACAAATTGTAGCCATAAGAGCTGGTGGATATCAACAATTTCTTGTCAAATGAAAAGGGAGATCAATTTCTGATAGCACTTGAATTTTAGAATCTTAATTGTAGTGATCAGTATAAGTCACATTCTACATCGAGGATGACTTCAAATAAATCAGGGAGAATTGATACATTATAATGAAAGAAATAAAATAGGATAAATAAATCAGGGAGAATTGATACATTATAATAAAAGAAATAAAATAGGACAAATTAATCAGCCACTAACTTTAATTTGGTGGGATGAAGAGTGGTATTTGAAGTGATGATAAAGACCCAAAGGTTGAAATTTAGTTTATACTAGATTTCATTATCAAATAGGAAGTAACAGTAAGTTAAGATATGTTATCCTAATTGAAGATATATTATCTTAGTTGTTTAAGACTTCAATTTATTTAAGATTATTGAATTCCTATTAGAATAAGATTCTATTTTGTTTTGGATATTTTAGATAGGAACCCATTACTATTAGAATAAGGGTGCTAAGAACTTATAGGTATTCAAACCTTTAATAGAAAAGATCCTGAAGTTTTTATTTAATAAACTTAGGTTTTCAATTAATAGGTGTGATGCTTTCTTTTAAAAGTAATTCTTAGAACCTAGGAGTGATTCCTAGTTCTTACCCTTTGTTACTTGTTTACTCACAAAGTTCCAACACTTTTAACCTGAATTTCTAGCAACCAAAATCCCAAAATTCTAGGAATATCAAGACCTAAAATTCGTGCGGTATAAAATTTTAGCTATTCCAAACTTGAAATTCTGGCAGCCTAAGCTGAATTCCAAACCTAAAACTCAAATTCCAGCCACCAGAATTTATAAATTTTGTGGGTCTTGGGCACAAGTTTGATATATTTTCTACTCTTCCTACAATTGTTGTTTTGATGGATGGCTTATCTTATTTATGTTTCCATTTTGTTTAAGGAGAAAGAGAAAAGAGGCTGGTGTGAGAAAGAAGGTGGGAGATTGACATAAGCCTCATGTATTTCAATACTAAATGGTTAAAGACTAAAAACCATGTTTAAGCATGATCGGAATGTTATTCTGAAAATTAGGATCTAGGGAATAACATGACTCCCCTCTTTCAAAATTTACACTTTTCTGCAGTTGGACACCATTTGTTTGTGTTCTTAGGAAAAAATTAATGCATAAAGGCCTACAACTTTTCCTATATATTTTTTTCTTCTATCTATTTCCCTGTAGGAATATTGACAAAAGATGTTCACAAATTTTTCAATTAAGTTCTTAGCTTTTTAGTTCTTTTAATCGAGTATAAATCTTTTTTAATCCAAATAATTGCTTGAAGGGACAACGATTATAAATTTCTATTTAGATGTGGAGCTTGGATCAAAAATGGTAAAATTTAAAGGGCATTAGGATGAATATTAGAATTTTCCTAAAAGAACAGTTGACAGAAAGCTTGTCAGATACCAGTTTTCTAATCGACAACCTTAGTTCCTACGAAGGGGAAGAACTCCAGTAAGAGAGAGAAGATTTCCATGTGAGTCCTCCCGTCACTAGATTCTACACAAAATCAAATATTGATTTGATATCAGAGCCTGGTGTCATGGACAACTTTGTAGAATTGTCAAGCTGAATGGATGTGTTTATGAGAAATATCCAACAAGGTTGGCTATGGTGGACAACCAAGAGATCAGCAAAAAGTCCTTGAACTCACAGCTAGAGGAGATTTTATGGGAGTTAGAAGGGGCTTGTAAGAACAATGAGGTGGAGAGCAACAACTGCACCTATAGGGACCAAAGGGAGGAAAGAAGAGTTGGGCAAGCAAGAGTGAATGGACATTTTTATCTACACTTCATCACCGTTTCATCGTTATTCTTCGGACTTCATTCATCGTCTTATCCTACTACCGCTTCTTCAGCTGAACTTCGAACTGTAACAATCGTCGATTTGTGATTTTTGTGAATTATGTTAAGCTTCAACACTCTGCCTCCACATAGTCTATTTGCGATTTGGGAATTATATTAAGCTTTAACACTCTCCCTCCACATTGGACATTCTTATTCCTCACTTTTGGAAGCCAGGGGGCAAAAATTTAATTCAGTTTTACAATTAAATTCTTTATTCAACAAACAATCACATTTCCTATTAAACCTCAACTTAGAACATCAAAAATTTAGTTATAAATCCTGTCTTGAATATAAACTATTCTGATCTTTTGTCAATTTCCGACGTGGGATTTAAGTCTTTAAACGGTAGGTTTGTTTGGTGTTTACAGGGTCAGCAGAATGGTGACCAGGGGACTTCTTGTGCATCTGAGGTGTAATGTAACAGCTGTTAGCTCAAGTGATGAGTGCCTGCGAGTCGTTTCTCAAGACCACAAGGTGGTATTTATGGATGTGCTTATGCCTGATGGGTTTGAAGTTGCTGTCAGAATACAAGAAAAATTTCCAAACTGTCATGAAAGGCCATTCATAGTAGCCCTTACTGGAAGCACTGACAAACTGACTAAGGAAACCTGCATGAGGGTTGGCTTGGATGGGGTTATACTGAAACCTATTTCTGTAGAGAAAATGAGGACTGTACTGTCAGATATTGTGGAACACAGGCGGCTATTTGAGGTCATGTGACACTAGGGGATGTTAACCAATCATCAGGATAGGAAGTGTGAGTTCGTACCTTTTTGTTGCATATATATGAACTATACATGCGCCTTGGAGCATTGCGGCGGAAATGGAGCATGGGCATCTGGAAATTGTCCTCGCCAAGATCCATGAGCACTGTGTATTTTCCTTCAACGTTGTCGTTAAATGTTGGTGGTAAGACATTCTTGTATTTTTATGTGTTTTGATATTGTTTTGTGATGTATAAATCTGTCGAAACTTGAACACAGTAAAATTAGTGGAGAGTTTTGTGGAGTGATAATGTTGGAATTGATCTACCAAGTATTTGAGTTCCAGAAATGAAATAGATTATATTCAAGGTATTTGATAGTTTATTGTACGATCAAGTTCAGGGACTGGTTGACTAAGAAAATGAATGTTAAGAAGCAACAGCAAGTTTGATTGCTGTCGGTGGAAAAGCAGCTGTTATAGTGTGACGGCTAATTAATTCTTGAAAGATACGTTGTTCCTCGTGTGTTGGAAGAAATTTTTTGGATAAGTTGGATTCATTGAGAAATGAATAATTAGTATTAAGTATAGGTAAAGCTAATGCAACATTATAATAAGTTTAGGGCCCTCAAAGTAATTACAAGAACAAACTATTCAAAAAACAGGTCATAGTTTTCATCTATGTTTCTTCAAATTTTTTAAAAATAAAACTTATTTAGTTATTAGTACTAAATAGGAATAAGAGAATGATTCATTTGAGTCATACAATCTTGAATAATATGTTGAGAAATAGATTTATGTACAATTTGTCAGGCTATTCAAGTTTTATATGATGCAATCTGGAGATCTAACATGATATTGGAACTCCTCCACCCAGATGTGTGTTTCGTAAGTGATGACTTTTGAAATGGAAGTAAGCGTTTACTAATTATTTTCTGGGTATAATAACTTTTATTTATCACATTATAGTATGTACATGAATTTGAACAACCAAAACTTTTATAAAAAAATTTTACTCTAAAAATGTACTTTTCAACATTACATGAATTGTATTTATGCATCATTTTATCCAAGTCATTCTTGTAGAATATGTTATTATTTTCTATCAAATTAATCAATTTGAATCGGTGATTAGAAATTTTACAAGCATTCAATACAAATAACATATATTCTTCATGAAAAAAACATAGTTGTAATTGCATATGTAAATAAAAAAATATACATATCTTAATTTACTAACCCAATATCCTTAATTAGTAAAGTGAATTCTTGTTAATAAAACTAATATCAACTAAAATTGAAAATATTAAATATTTTAAAAAGAAATGAAACATAAACAACATAATGAAGTTAAATAGTTTGAAATTTTTTATTAATTATGTCATCATATTTCTTTCTGGTGGTCCCTAGTCAAACACTAAAATGAAATGAATTACATGTTTTCAATTATATCACTCTTTGCAAGATTTATCAAACACTTAATATGTTTAAATAAATGTAATTCTAATAGTAAGGGTTTTACTTAAATGAATTTCATTAAAAATATATTAACAATGTTCAACGTAATTGAAATAGTATAAAAATCTCAATTGTAATCAGAATATATAATATGAAATGTAAAAGAGTAGGGACAAGGGAACACAACTAGTTTATAATGATTAATAACCATTGACTTACGTTAACTCTCCAAGTTCTATTTGAGAAGTCACTAATTCTTTATTTAATGGGTTAAGAACTTTGACTTATAATTCAGTAGCTAATTTAATTGATCTTACAATTATACAATTATAGCTCAAGACTTCCCTCTTGGCTCATTTCATGTTCACACACACATGAAAATATCATCCAATAACTCCATTATGAGTTGTTAAACCAATCTCTAACAAACAAATTCATTAAGAGTCAAAAACTAGTTGTTACATTACTAGTTCCAATGATATTGGCTACCTTGACTATTATATAGTCAAGTGATGTCTTAACCAATACCCTGGTGAAATCAGTTATAAACTCTCTGGACAAACTTTCCCTTTTCTAAAGGGTTCAGTCATCCTAACTTGCATATAGGTTGACTAATGTCTAACTAAAAACTAAATACATCACACTTTTTCAATCAACCTAATTCACTTATAGAAAATTACAAACATCAAAGCCCTACTTTATTTTGATCTAATCCACACATGAATCAAATTAATTCATAAGAAAACAAGTTTTGCAAAGATCAAAATGCTTTCTTTCTGACAGACTCGACACAATTACAATTAAAATGTTTTTTAAGAAGTATTTTGAAGATTAGATCTTTAAAAACCAAATTAAATATCCTTCAGAATTTTACAAAGTATATGGTTTATTCCCTAAATGTGATATTTTTATGTAACTTAATAAAATATTAAAATGATCAAGATAAGATTACAAAGAAAATTATATTGAATGGTTACATATAAATGTCTTGATTCTTCCTTATATTCACTTGACTTGTTTTTTTTTTCCACTTAATTCCACTTGAAACTTATATATTTGACTTGACTGCTATATTATGGCTTCATTTATTCCTTGAGGCTCCACTTTCTTCAATTTTCTTTTTGATGCACCCCTTGGCTCATTAGAGCTCATTACATTGATTCTTCAATAACTTAAAATGACTATTGTCACAAAAGGTAAACTTATTAATAGTAATATATTTTATAATCATCATAAGTTTGAGTTGAAATCTCCCTGAGTTAAATAACCCTTTCTTTTTCTAACGATGACAAATATTTGGTAATAGTAAGAGTCTAAAGGGAATAAGATCCTTTATGTGTAAGATCCCTTTATTTTAAAACAATAAAGAGTAGCAAGTTCTCATTTAATTCATGAATCATAAATTTTATCAATGATTAATAATGATCCTAGTTTTCAATATCACCCATTTCCTTATTTCCAACATCAAAAGGGTATATTGATAACTAAATTTAGCTCTAATATTAATATGGACCAAATGTATAATATGATTTAAAGGTTTTATAAATAAGCAAAGTTCTAATAAAGAAAAGCAAAAAAGTCAATTGAAAAAGCCATATTTATCAATGTGAGAACAAGTGATTACATCATTCTTTACCTTGATTGATTAAACAATTAAAACTTTGATACCAATGCCCTTGCTTAACATATGTGAGGACTTTTGATGATTTTTCTTTTTCTTCATTATTGGAGATACCAATTACAGTTCTCCTTCTACAGTGACACACTTCATTTGTTTCTTTTCTAATAAATGAACTTTGACACCCCTATTTTCCCTACATTAAAAAAGTTTAAGAGAGGGATTTGTAACCTAACCTTCCCAAGCCTGAACTTAATCAACTCGAGCTAGGTCCATTGACTTTAAGCTAAGTCGTTTTGGGCTGAGCATAAATTTCCATCCTTAAGTAGGATAGTTTTATCAAATAAAATCTAAAATTAATTTGTTAACCTAAGTAGTTAAGTAGATAAATATTGATAATTGATACCTCCTCATAGGAATTATACTTTATCAATCATTATATTACTTGTTACAATCTATACATTTCAATTAATTACCTAATATAGTGTCATCTTAAGTGGCTTTCAATTCTTTTTTTTTTTTTGGTAGTCTCTCTTCTTCTTCTTTTCATTTCTCTTATCACTGAGAACATTAAGAATTCGTATGGTCCTACTTCTTACACTCATAATAAGAGATGCTAGGTTTTATTTAAAGCCCACACTTACCCTCTTTTAGTTCTCTTATTTTTTGAGAGCTTCTTTGTCATAAACTTCTTGAATTTCTTTATAATGAGTTATATACTATCCTTATCAATTTTATTAGTTAGGCTCTCTTGTTCATTTCTTGTATCATCTTTAAAGACGTTAAAGATTATGCCCCTCCTTGTTGGATCCATTTTTTTATATACATTTTGTAGAAAAATGAGTGATCTTACTAGCTATTTTTAATAACAATATACTTAAATATTTTGCTTCTTGTATAATTGTCACTTTTTATCCTATCTAGCAAATGTCTCACAAATTCATGATTATTATATGTTACCAAGATTCTTAAGAACATGGATGATATAAATAAAGTGCTCATATATGTTAGAAATGGATTCATTATGCTCCATTTATAACAATTCATATTTGTTCAATTTGTTCCATGTTACTTTATGTGTGCCTTCATGTTGTGCCTTAATATCCCATATTTCACAACAAATCTCACATAATAATATCTTATTAAACTTATTCCTACTTAATGCACAAAATAAGATATATATTATACATATCTATGGCCTTACAATTGAATATAATGAGACTTTTATCCTTATTATTCCACTTAAACCTTTTTAAAAGAATCTTAGTATTGACATTTGCTATTTCAATTACCTTTACTGCAGTATAATGTCCATTTTCTACTATATCGTATAAATTCCTTTAGAAATTGTTAAAGAATAAGTCTTCACTGATGATTCATCTTTCTTAACTAAAAATTTTTGTAAATGGTTTCATAGTGATCTTTACTCAAATTTTATGAGAAAAATATGTAATGAATGAAACCCACTCTAATACCAATATTTGGTCCCTACATGGCATACAAGTATTGGAGGGGTAAATTATTTCTCGATAGTTATTTGACTACCAAATCTTAAAGAATGCTTAGTATTATTTATAAAAATGCAATATCAAATGATAAGGATTAAATGAAGTGGGCCTCAATAAACATATATGACTGTAATTCAACTTAAATTAAATAACATAAATAATCCCAATTATATGAATAATAAATAATATGAAATTTAAAAGGGTAAAGATGAGAGTGCATAACAAATTTACAGTATTTTGGCCTAGATATACTTTTTAAATCCACTTGAGAATTTGTCAACTCTTCTTTCAATGAATGAAGAAGAACCCATCTTACAACCATCTTCTTTCATTAGTTCACTAATTTGATATCCCAATCACTCAATTACAACTCACAAATTCCCTCTTAACACATTAATTCACTAAGGATTAACTTCATACTCACAAAAACATGAATGCATATAAGAGTCTCTTAATATGATGCAAGCATCACTAGCTAATGAATGGATCTATATATGACTAGTGAACCAATTAAAAGAAATAGCCCTAAAGACATTAGGTGGTTTTCTCTTTATTCTTCCTTAGCTTCTTCTTTCTCCTGTATTTTCTCCTTGTGTCTATTATGAATTCCTCTTTGCTTAGTTCCTTATCATCTCTTACTTTAGGGGAAAGTCTATTATTGACTTCCTCACTATTATTTTCTTTTAAAAATGAGTGAATTTTGTATAGGCTTACTTCCTTTTCCATACTTTGAGCCACTCACTCAATTCCTTTATTGTTATAATCTTCAAAATTGTTCACAATGTCTTCCTTCTCATTTGCTGTTTCCTTACCTTTTATACCTTCCTATTCCTTCCATTGAGGAAATACTGATTGGTTAACTAAATTATGAACCTTCTCTAGCTTGGTTATTGCCTTTTTAAGTCCAGTTAACTCCTTATAGTCCCCTAAGAGAACTTTCTCCCTATGGCTCTCCACTACAATCCTTGTTCCCTAAGGTTTGTCTCCTATTGATAGAATATTCTGATCAGAACCTCTATCAAATTGTTATTTTCACCCAGTTTTATGATAGGAATTGTATCAAGAAGCTCCTTACTAAGTTCCACACTTACACATAATCACGCAAATCCTAATATTCTTCGATGAGCTATTAGTCAGTCCATGCTCACTGGTCTTACTAGGTAGCTTATTATCGAGCCAGTCCTTTGGTGGACAAGTATTCCAGTGGAACTTAATAGAAGTTGATCGAAATTGGCACATGTTCCTGGATAATATTGTCTATAGTTGTTATAGGTCTCCATAATTGACTGAACATTATAATAGTCTGTAGCTGCCATAATCATGCTCCCAACACATCCTTGGCTCCTTGTTCTGTATTGAACTTGAAAAGAAACATATTTTCTTCTATTAAAAATACGTCGTATAGTCCATTGTTTTCTCACATATTCATGTTCCAATGTTGAACCATAGTGAATTTTGGTCTTTAACCTCAAAAGAAGCCAACCAATATTAAACTCCAAGATTTTGCACCTTCTTGTAAGGTCTCCATATTTGGAACCACTATTGCTCTTCCTTTAGTCTAATCAACAGGTAGATATTGTAGTGAGTTCCCATCACCTTTCTTTAACTTAGTCTCTTGTTAGTAACTGGTTGGGAGGAGGAGGGAGATTGGATAATGATTGACAAAGGTTCGAGAGAAGGTTGCTACAAATAAGATAGGTTGGGAGTAGGGTCCCTGAAGAGGATGTAAAAGACAAATTAGGAGGAATAAGCGATGGGGAGGAGGTAGGGTTATTTAAGGGTGGAAAGGATGTTGTTTCCAGGTTAGGTGGAAATTCAAAAGTAGATATGTTTATAAAGGTTTCTAAGGTGTAGGGGTATTAAGTACAGTTTAGAAAGTCACTGCTAAATATGGAATGAATAGAGAGGTAGGAAATAAAGAGGGTAAAAAGACTTAAGGTCCTTGAGAGTATGGGCATGATAAAGGTTGAAAATGAATAACCAAAAATGGGGGAGCTTCAAGAGAAGAAGTATAGGGAACAAATAGGGAGGGACAAACCTAGGTTGGAGAAGGGAGAACAGTTCACCTAATTGCCTCAGAGCCAAGCATTAGTCAAAGAAGAACTTAAATTCAGGGTCCTAGATGGTAAGTTTTTTAGTGATCTAGTTATCTATACATTAACAATCTACAAACTTAATAAGCTGCAAAGGTACTAAACACATTAGTCTACCTTAACACCATCCTATGCCACACATATAGCACTTCATTTTCCTTGATAGCTATCTTCCATTCATCTCCAAGTTTTATCCAAATATTGTAATATCTACTGCAAAGATCAATCTTAAAAATATATTTTCACTAAATAGCCTACCAAGCGTCATTTAGCCTAAGAATAGAGAATTTGTACTTGACAGTAAAATCTTGCTAATTGTATAACTATCCACACACTTCAATTTCCATTGTTTTTAAGGCTAGTAAACCTAAAAGTGTGCATGGACTCATACTTTCTTACCTATGCACTTTAGGCAATATTTCTTCTATTATCTCCTCGTGAATGTTGGTCTTCTTTAAACTCACCTATCATAAAATAAATTGCGAAGCTAATACTATGAATCACGTCAATATGATGTTGAATATCTCTTATAAATGGTAAGGTAATTCCTCTATTGCCACTTCCTTGAGTTCTCATTACAATGGTTTGATCACCTTATGATGTTCTATCACTTTACAGTCTTGCTGCACTTTTAATACCCATTTCACAATGAAGGTATACACCTCCTTAGACTTTTTGATTATATTCTCTAACTCATATATTTTAAAATCTTTTATTTTTTTACTTCCTTTTAAGGATAAAAAAGGTAAAGTTAATGTAGTCTTTCCTTAGCCTGTAGATACTTTATCACCCATCATATTCGGGTACTATCTCAAACTAACAAGATCTTAAAAAGAATAAGCAGAAAGCATTCATATCTTTGCGTATGCAAAAAGAATAACTTTCACCATTTTGTTACTTTATCCTTTCTATTACATTAATCCAACTAATTGAATACCAATTAAGGTGTCTTTTAACCGCTAAAACCAAACTCTTTATAACATCCTTTCTAATAATATTCTCATAAATACCACTATAAATAAGTACATAAATAAAATTTAAGTGATAATACACAAAAAACATTTAAAGTATCTATATGTTGTCTTCTTATTTGCAAAGGTAACATCATTTGCCTCATCACATAATTATACCTATGATCTCTATCATCCTCATATTCATCATCATATCTAAACCATAGAAAATTTTGGCTTTAGTACTTAAACAACTTCTTTAAGAGTGCAACTACTTGATCTATGACCAAGTTGGTTTAACATGGAACACTTCCTTAAGACTAATTTGGCATAAGGATTCATAGTCTATTATAACTCTTTTAATTTTGGTACCTTAAACATTCTATCTTCTTTGTCCTCCTTATATCAACGATTATATGAATTGACTTATTTCCATTAGACACCTTATATTCATTCCTATTGTAGTTTTTGTGGCCTTCAAAAATAATATTTCTAGCTTCAAATAACATTCTTAATACCTTAATCCCTATTTCTCTTTGACAATTGTCTTTATAACCTTTAAATATTTAGAAAATTTTTGGTCTTCCTTGGGTCATTCCTCTCTACTAGGCATATAAGTTTTATATTGTACTCTTATGTATATTTCTGAACTTAATAACATCTTTGATACTATCAAAACAAAATCCATCAATAATTAAAAGGAATAAAAATCCTTATAATAGTTTATTTATCTTGTACTGGATCCTAAACGATGCTTTCATCTCATAGTTGCTTGTGGAATGTAATATATATAGATCTTTAATTGTTTAATGTGCATGCAATAAGTTTTACATGTTTTCCTTTGAAATCTAAACATAATTAAGAAAATTGTCTATTTACGCAATTCAATCTAAAAGTCATTCCCTAAGAAAGGAATATCTACCTTTTGAATTTATTAGTGTCTCTATACTAGAAGATTCATCATCCTCATTCAAATCCTCTATTAGAATTAATTGTCTACACCTATGTATAAGAATTGATCAATAAATAAAATGTTAAAAAAATATTCTTTGGTACGTGAGATTTTATTATACCAGTCTTTCTTGACATCTATGTTTAAAGCATCAATGGATTTTCAATTTCTTCAAACTGTTGTTCTAAATACTAAATTATGTGATGCATATATGTCTTAAAAGGTCTCAATGCCACGTATTGATCTTATATGAGAAATAAAGATGTCTCAGCTCCTTGACTTTTGTCATAAGAATTATAGCTCTACAACATTTACATTAATTTCTATTAAATTGGGGATAGTATTCCTACTCTAACACTACTTGACACAATTACTATCATAGAAATAAAATTTGAAACTTAAATATATCCTTAATAAATAAGTTTTATAATGTTGACAAGTAAAATCAAGTTAAAAGAAAAGGTATCATATGATATTATTTATATTATCCTCTAAAAGAAATAGAAAATATATATTTATAGGATAGTCAATGCAAATCCTAAGAGGTTTCTTAATTAAATGAGGATAATACTAAAACATAATTTAGAAAACATATATAATTTTAGATATATTTAAAGTGTATAATACTTTCAATTAAATATTTTACAAAATGTTTTGCTTCATATCTATGGAAGCTTTGAATTTTATAAGGATGTGAATATAACCATTGTCAAATTGTTCAAACCCATTGTAATATATGTATTCATAAAATGTCATTTTAAGCTAGTAAATATTGTAAATGAGTAGCAACAAAGCTAGTTCACTTAGCTTGTTCAAATGATCTACTATGATTATGTAATGTTTGTAATGTTGATTCCATTTAATATAATCTTTAAAGATCGAAAGGAATTTGAATCTTTATCAAGCGTATAAGTAGATAAGAAATCAAACATCTTTGTATATATTAACTCCAACAGCATTACTCATCAATTACAAAGGCTTGGTAGATTCACTTTTCAATGATTACCGATAAGATATCTTAGCCTCCAAATAGTTCACCACATTTACCAACTCATATTGTCACCCCCATCTCTAAAGGATTTAAAACAAAACTTTAAGTTAGAAAGATGAGTTTTTCTTAGATCCAAGAAGACTTCAACTATTCAAAACAATTATAAGTACCATTCACAAATATCGGATCTCACACTTTATGATACCTATTAGAACTATCAAGTTCATTAAACAAAATATTATTAACCTTTGATTGGAATATTAACTTGTCACTCTAAATGTAAAGTTAATTGGTAGGACATTTATAAGCCACTAGATGAAAGATTGTTGATAATTATACCCTTCAAAACTTTAAAGGAATTTTGTTACCATTTAAGGATCCTCAAACTTTATAGACCAAGTAAATACACTCGTACATCTTTAAATGAAAAAAATGTCTGGCATATTAAACCTAAATTATTGATGTGCATGAAATATGTATATATTTTCTTAGTTATCATCATCATCATCATCATCATCATCATACCCCGAATTCCCACATTGAAGCAGGGTTTGGGGGGTCCGATAGTATGCAGCCTTACCCTTACTTAGTAGAGAGGCTGTTTCCAGTGGACCAACATGCAAATGTGACAAAATAATATTAAAAAAAATAGATAATGAAAAAAAAAAAATAATAATAATAATAATAATAATAATAATAATAATAATAATAATACGATAATAATAAAGACACAATAAAATAATAATAAACTAATGACAAACCGTACCTCTATTGATAGATTGGGATTATGTAATCCTACGGATTTACCTGAATGAAGACTGAAGCCTACCGAAAATGTAAATGAAAATGTAACTAGGTAGTTTCCTGCATCAACAACAATCCTGCAATGTTATAATGGCAGATGTGATATAGCAATAAAGTTAGGATAAAGTGATAGGCTGTGGGAGCAAAGAGAGAGAAAGAAGACTGATCAAATCTTGAAACAGGATCTTGCAGCCGGTTACGTCGCGTCGCTGTCAAACGAGAACAACATCTCCCAAGGTAGCATCTGAAGAAGTCCACACCTAAACTCCCGCCGCCGATAGTAGTAGCAAGATGAATGACCGCAGATTGCCTAAAGCCACGGTAAGCCATTAGCAAACACAAGGAAACCTGGACAAGTCGCCGTCCAACATAGAACACCAAAGTCAAGCCCGGTGAAAGCTGGCGCTTCATCCTCCCTGCTTGCTGTTTGCCACCAGTGGCACACCTCTTGTCGAGGCTCAAACACGCCCAAAAAGCTTGTAACTTTGTCCAGTTTCTCTTTGACGGGTATTGCTAAGTCCTCCAACACACATGCCCAATTTTCTGCCATTCAGAAATACAGAAATCTATCCATCGTTGTCTACAACATCTCAGCTCTCTCCTCCCCATGCAATACAAGTGAACGGAACCAAGAGTGCGAGGACAACGATTCAAGAATATGTTCACAAAGAACATTAACTTCCGATGGCAACAGACCAAGTGGAGACAAGAACTGAATAATGGAAGATGAGAAATTTTCGACGGAACGAAATCGATGAGCTTTTCCGAGAAGTGGGCAAAGAAAGAAAATCAGTGCAACATAAAATCACTTGCAGCTATAGAAAGTCAGTAAAATGTGTAAGATGAAAAGAAATCTCGAACATACTGATATTATGATGAAGCAAATACTGATATTTTCTTAGTATTTGTTATATATTTTTCAAATTATCTTGGTTTTATTTCTTATTTTAGCTTATTATGGAAGATTTGATTAAGGGAGAAATAATCATGAAAGGGAATAACTTATAGGTTAGAACATGAAGAAAACATCAATTTAGCTAAACGTAAGTTGGCATATGGCCATATGTCAACTTTTATTCTTCTTAAAAATTTAAAGCTAAAATACAACCAAATATATGGATATATGAAAGCCATGTTGCATGAAGATGAGTAAATTATGAGAAACTCAATCATGAACACAAGCAGTATGTGCCTATATAATTGCCCAAAATTCAAATTGGAACATAATGTAAAATATGGTTAGCAATAAGGGCATGCTAGTATTTATATCCAAGTGAGTCAATAACACAATTGAAGACACGAGTATGTCTACGCCCATGTAAGTGCACAGATTACAGGCAATGAATAATATGAACAAAGATACAGTTATGTCTACCATTGAATTTTACTATAAATACATATAAAACCCTAATTGGAGAAGATTGGGACATTCTTTTGTTCTTTTAGAACTAGGGTCAAAAGCTGCTTACCAAGGGAGAGCCCCGATAATACGTCTAAAAGTCATTTTCAATAGACAAAGTAAACAAAAATCATTCCAAAGAAGTTATTTTCATAAGAGGAGAAAGATACCCATCAAAAGATATCTTAGCATGAATTCTTTTTCCCTTTTAACTGTTGTTTTCATTATTTCCAGGATGATTCTAGAATAATAACTTTTATATCTAGATTGGATGGAACCATATTATATAGCTATATAATTTGATTCAATTTTTCAATAAAAGCTTCTAAGTTTGAGATTTATATGTGCTAATATTAGTGTTGATCATATGTATGCAATAGTTTAGATCTTATTCAAATCTACACCTAGACATAATTAAAAGAACATGAGTGTAGACCTACACGACCCTTGTAGTATTAGGATAAAAATTTGTAGGGTTTTAACAAACCTAGTGTATTTTGAGTGTAGTTGATCAGATATATATTTTAGATAATCAATATAAAAATAGGTGGTAATATTTAGCTAGATGAAAAATTATTACACTAGATAATCTTACAAATCCAAATGATAAAACTCTTATAATTGAATAATAATACAAGATGAAGTTCGGAGAAAACTTTAATATGAATATTTCTTCATATTTATATTCTATTTGATTATTATACAAGTGTTCTTAAGGTAATCCAAAGTAGTTGGCATTTTTGTTTTATTTTAATTAAATCAACAAAAACTTTAAATTATTGTTATAAGTTTTGACAATTAAGTTGGTTTCAATTTAGTTCATTAATTTTGCGAATGGATACTTGATTTGTATTATGATCCTTTATGTATAATTTATACATGTGTTGAGTTAAAAATGAACTCCTTTTGAGCATTTTTATTACCCCACAAAAAAAATAATAGTATGTGAATAAATAAGCATAAATAATTTCACTCTGTTGGCTTTCTACTAATATAAAGGTCAAAGTAAAAGAGTGGTGCTAATAGTCATTTGAGATAGTGAACTAATTGAGTAATTAAGGGTATTCATGATAAGATGTTTACTCTCAGCCAAAAGGCTATGTGACTTTTCAAACAAGTTTCTAAATGCTCTTAAACTAATTAAATTTAGTGTTTTGTTCCTAATAAGGGTTATGAAAGCGTTTAAAGGTTTTTATCATTTTTCTTAGTATGTTCACTTTATGCATTAAGTGGAATGCTTTCACTTTATCCATTAAGTGGAATGGTGCGACTTGAATTGAATTTGAAGAATTAAGGATTGAACTGGATTGATTTATAATTGTTGCAAATAATGAAATGCTTAACATTTAAGTTAACTTTGCAATTGAATGAATAATTATGGATATCCTTTTTATTTAATGCTTTCCTAGAGTTGTTTCTTATTAAGTTGAAAGCAATGAAATTGATTTGCATAAGGACAAGCAAAAGTTTAAGTATGAGAGAGTTTGATAAATGTTAAATAGACTATTTTCTAATCCTATAATTAATGCAATTTGCTTGTTTATTTGAGATTTTCTTATTATTTTATTTATGATATATCTTTAGGTCTTATTTGCCTTCATGGATAAAAAGGAGAAGAATTAGGGCAAAATTGGGACAAAAAATAATTTAAGTTATTTTGACAGTTGCTCGTTTAAGTCCACAAGGTCGTATGGGTGCCCATGTAGCTCTCTAGGACCATGTTTTTTTTTGTAATTATCAAACATTAAAGCAAGATTAAGGGACACGGTCATATAACCAATCATGTGAGTGATTATGTCCACTCTAAAAATCTTAAATTTGAGCTATATATGGATAAAACAAAGAGAAACTTAGGGAAAGTAAAAAGGGGTTCGTAGGAGGCTCAAGGAAGCTTAGGAAAAGACATATTGATAGCCTAAAATGATAGAGATAATATAAAATAGGCAAGGAAACATATTTGGGTTAGATTTTCATTAACTAAAGTGGATTTCATGAAGATTATAAAAAATTTCATCATGGTTCTTTTATTTTTTATTTTTCCTTTAGTTATCTCAGGATTATGAGCTAAAATCTTATTGGCACTTTGATTAGATGAACTCTGTAATAGACTTTTTAATGATTTATTTTAACTTAATTCATTCCTTAGTTTCACTGAGATTTAATTATGTGTTTAGTTTCATTAAGATTCAATTATGTGTTCTTAATTTTTCTTGAATTAATGTTGTTGGCATATTATTTCATTTATGATTTCTTGCAATTGATATTAAGAAGTTATTTTGTATGAATAGATCTACCGTAAATGAAAGAAGTTGCATACAAACTTAGAGATAGGTCGACATATATTCTCCTAGATTATGATAAAATCTAACAGTAAAATTCACGAATCGATTAATGTAATTTTAGGAGTTTTAACTAGAAAAAATTTCAATTAAGCAACTAAGGGTTAGGCGTTAATAGTCTGAAGAAAGATATGAATAAAAGATAGAAATTTTCATGGTCCAATAAACTATAGATTAAATTGAGTAGTGAAATTATGACTCCATGAAAAATCTTAGGAAGAGTCAAAGTCCATATACCACTGTTTCCTTGATTATTTCTTAATTTAATCTTTATTCTAGTTAATTAATTGTGTTGGTCTACTTTAGTTTATTGTTTTAATTTATCCAAACACCATAATTTGTTAAGTTAGATAAATACTAATAATTATAGCCCTTAAATACTAATAATTATAGCCCTCATAAGATCGACCGGTAATGCAATTCTCAAGCATTCCTATAGACCTATGAAAGGAATAAACAAGCTACGATACAAGCATTTCTCGACTCCACGAGTAAAGCAAACATAAAGAATATCATGCAAGTCGATAGTAGATAATACTTGCATAACCACGCAGCTAGCAAACATATTGTGAATAGTATTATTATTATTATTAGTTTCCCCAAAGTAAAGGATTTGATTTCTTTGCAATTATAAAGAGGAGAGAGGTGTTGGATGGTTGATTCCATAGAAACTAAGATATAAAGTTTTTAATTTTTCTAAATATTAAAACTGTTGAAACCGTAATATTTTTCATTTTGCTTGACTAATTTTTATAGTATTATAGCTCAATGGTTAGTATTGTTTAGTGATATTATTAAGCTATAGTACAGGAATTTCATGACATTAATCATTCAAACCTTACAATTGCATTGGAAAAGACTTCAAAAAACTTCTATCAAGAGCAACTTCTATGTCTGCTTCTTCTTCCCTGCAAGAATTGGCTGGATATGCAAATGCCTATTGAAGGCTTCGTTGAAGAGAAAACGAGTCTGGAAGGCTGATATAATTGGAAGCCAAGCTAATATAGCTATGGGAGCAAATAGTACAACACCCATTCCATAATCATAGGACTTGGAAAGGACCTGAGTAAAATCCCATAGCCCTGTATCCTCCAATTTTGGCCTCGCAGCTTGCGCAATCTGCATGGACTCATCATATCAGACGAAATAAAAGAAAGGATAGCGAAGCAGAATACAATTGACTCATCTTAAATGCTTACCAGTATCAAGCCCCACCCAGTCGGCAAAAAGGCTAGGCAGCATATGACCAAGTCTTTAACCGACAATTGACAGACGAGGGACAGAGTAACTATAATGGAGACAACAGCAATAAAGAGGAAGGCTTTGAATAATCTGAATACTAAGTGATACTTGGCACTGAATTGCTGCCTTCCCATGTTCACAGCCTACACATTATAACAATAAAATGTCAGTATTCTAGTAATATTATGCATCCGAGAGATGTTACTACTATTCTGTAGAAGAAAAGGGCAGCGACCAAATACCAAGGTACGAATCTTTAGAACTCTTTGGTAAAATATTTATTTTTCTGCACATCATAGCATTCGTGTTGTTTATCTATCAGAAGAAGCAATTCCATCTTCCTAAGACATTGGATCCTACGTGTTTGTGGAAGTATAGTGTGCATCAATTCATCAAGAGTAGCAGCATATAACAAGAAAATTGGCTAATAATGGGTTCTAATTCGTTAGGTAAACACTAAATACTATTGAAGCGTGTGATTGCATTTTCTCAGAAGATATATATTAACTAGATATAGTTAATGACATGGAAAGAAGAGAGAACTGGTAGAGTTTGCTTACCTTGACCAACAGGAAAACAGCAAGAAGTACAACCCAAGATAGCACATAAACAAGAAAATTTTTGCTCTCTTGAGAAATATCAAGGTGGTAGACCAGACCATACTGATACATGAAAAACCGAAGAGAAAGAAGCACTTCAAATGATCTAGCAGCCAGGCCCGAACGATAAAGATGCGCCTGTTCATCATTCCACCATGACTGCCAACTTTTATCCTGTTGAATCCCAATACCACCTTGCTGACTGATCCACTTATTCCAATCTTTCCAGTCATCTACTATTTTATCCCAACTGAATCCTGAAGGATTAAACAGAAATGGTGCAAACAACCAAGTGATTGACATGAACCAAACGGAATAAGTAATCAGAACATATGCCATACTGCTCTGGTAGGACCTTCTGAACAAATCATAAACAATGAGTAGGAGAATTAGTTCAAATCCTTTAACAAAGTGGCTTCGTGAATATAATCTGTAGTTCTCAGTGAAGCTGGCATGAAATACCACAACCTTACGACCAGTCGGTCTGTATTTTGCACCTCCATGTAAAATTGTTCGACCATAATGGTGAGTTTTTGTTCCTAGTGAGAAAGTGAAAAACAAAGCAGCTAATTGCAATTGCATGAGGATAAAATCTTTTAGGGCATTGAGAAACCCTTTCTCCAGTCCAATTTCCATCACCATTGGTAGGCCAGTTAAAAGCCCAAGCTGAAGAAATGATTGGGAGGCAAGAGCAGTTTCCAACGATTCTATGTTATGCATCCTAGCCTTAAGGACAAGTGCCTTTTGCAGCCCACTTAGCACAAGGTAGAGCTGTCCATAAAGGAATACATATATACCTATTACAGCAACCTGCACATTGAGTTTAAAAAATCCCATATTACCAGCTAACAATTGGAGAGAGACAAATTTTCAATTAAATAAATAGAAGAGAGGAAGTGTTAGTGCTGATAAAAAAATTTCATCCATGAATATTGAATGCATTCATTGGACTGATTTAATGAATGCTACAAATGAATACCAGGTGATTGAAATAAAAGCCAATGGTTGTAAAGTAGCACGAGAGCATCCTGAAAAAATCAAACAGGTGCCCAAGTCTGTATATGTCACGACTTATAGTCTGTTCACTGTTTCCATTAGCTATTTTAGCCTCAAATTTTGAGATCTGATTTAGGCCCACATCACGACCTTTTCCAACTTGCAGATACTCATGGTAAGTGATACATCCCCGTCGCAAGATAGAATTGAATCCTACATCAGGACAGAGGTATAATGTTGTTAGTATCATCTGATGTGGTAATGCAACTTTTGAATTTCTGTTCCATACCAGCAAATACATCCTCACTCAAGTTTATTGTTTTTGATGATTTGCTTATGCCACCTCTTGTTAAATGAAATACTCTGTCAAACACATCAGGATGTCCATAGTGGAACCTCACCCTGTTTACAAGATGAAAACCAGCTGCATGTGATTTATTACAACGGATGGAAAGAAATTAATGACATATTTCACAGTTGAGACCCTTTAAAGTAGCTAAGATAGACAGGCTTCGAGGTCATATTACACACACACAAACCAATCAATATGCTATAAGTTAATTCTTATCTTTACCTCATAATCAAAAGTTTTAAAAGGAAACCATTTTAGCTAACAAGAGACAGGAATGAAAAGAATACATTTCTTCCTGTACATGGATGCCATCTCAGCCAACAAATGTACAAACTCAAGCATTTAATGTCATATTCCCGAAATTACTTGCTGTTTAACATATATCCACCATCTTTCTTCACCATTTAGTGGTACTTGATAAACCAAAACTTAACCAATAGAAGGAGATAAGACCAGACTGACCTTAGTAATTTCATACTTTGAGGACCACTTAAAAGTTATGGTTTTATTGAACTAAGCTCCTTCTAAATCAATCCCAGACACACACCCCGCTTTCAAGGAAGTCAAATTCCAATCAGTATCTACTTCACAGTCTAGAATCTCCTGCTTAATAGTTTGGTATTGCTTTGATACAATTTATTATGGCCAAAGCCTAAACTTTCCCAAGAACCTCATTGGGTCCTTTGAACTACTCATTATGGAAGGAGCAATATGGGGTATGTTTGGTATGTTATGTTTTCTATAAAGTATTTCACACACCTACCATTAATAAACAATAATAGCTTACTAAGTAACCACTCCAAATAAAAGGAGAAAACATCACAACTGCCTCGGGATTTGATAACTTATGTAAGAAGAAGGCATCTGTTACCTGAGGGGATTAGCAAGAAGCCTTTGACCTATGGTGACAAAGCTCGTCTCCTGATATGACATAAACCATGCTAGAGAGGAAACACTGCATCAGTGAAATGATTTAGTAGTTATAATGGTTGTGCATTCTCTGAAACACCAATATAATTCTTAGATCACTGATTTATTATCATGCTCCATGAGAAGTTAGTAACACTATCATTTTCAGTTTTCAAGGATTTACATCGTCAATTGTCTTTTTGCAATGATTCCAATTTCGTTTGTCTAATACAACAAGGTGTTCTTGAACTAGGAAAATTTGTTGGATGGCAGAATATATGATAAAATAGGTTCTTCCAACCAAAAACAAAAATAGTTCCATGCTTGGCCAACTTCCTATTTCAGTTTATAGTTTCCTTCCAGGTATCTCATGCTTCTGAGAATCTGTGTCAAAACTCATGTATGCTATTGAACAATTGTTTTTTCTCCATATGTGGTCGCTGGACTTTAGAATGCATTAAACTCTTGATCTTAATGGAGGCAGAACAGATTCTACATGGATAAACACAAGAAATTTTACGCGATAATCGAACACATATGGACATGGAATGTAGTAGCTACTAATAAGCTGTAAATGAACCAAAGAGTCTTTTTATGATTTTTAGAAGTCTTCAAAGGGACTTTTTATGCATGCCCACTTAAGGAACAATAATCTTTCAGTAAAGTTGATCTGACCTTCCAGTAAATATGTGTTCCCTCAATCCAAGTATCGTTGGAGGTCGTCTTCCTTGCTGCAGAAGAAATTCTTGTAAGAGGTTTCTCATTTTGAAAGCTTCTTCCAAATAATTATCCTGTAAAACCAGGTAACATGAGCTTAAGATTGTAACCATGCACAAGAACACTTGAATGCACACATCATAGAAGTATACTAAGATACATGCCTAGAGAATAATCCTTATTAGAAGATGATCATACTTGGTTCATATCAATAGTTTGAAGAGCTTCACCACGTGTGAAGACTATGGCATGATTTTGATTTTCAGGTTTCCCTTCTCCAATATTGGGGGGGCCAGGAAGCTTTATACGATAAACTTCCTGTAAAAGATAACATAAGTTTTACGTACAGTTACTTTAATAATGTGCTAAACTTAGTGGCATGGGAGTTGCATCATTGGCCTATGTAAGTGACAATACTTGCATGACTTCATAAAATTGGAATCATTTATACAAGTCCTCTCAAAAGACAATATACTGTCCTCATCTCATAATATCTTGTAATGAGAAGTTATGAAGGCATGAATTCCTATAGAAAAATAAAATTGATATGTAAGTTTTACATATCAAACTGATGTAGGACAAAACAAAGAAATATTAACTTAGCTAAACTCACAAAATTTGAAAAAAATGACTGAAATTAGACTGCTGGAATATCAGGTTTCAGGTCTAGATTTCTGCTTGGAATGCTGAAGTTTCAGATTAGATATGACTAGGCTTTTATGGTTCGATTGCTGGAAATTTAGGATAGGATATCAGGGTATAATATGGCTGGAATTTAGGTTTGATATAGATAGATTCTGGGTTTGGTTGCTGGAACTTTAGGTTAGAGTTTCTGGAATTTAGTAAAGAACACAAATAAGGGAGGGTAAGAAACTAGGAATTACTCATAGGTTTTAAGAGTCACTCTTAGAATAAAGCATGTCACCTTTTAAATAAAAAAATTGTAGAAAAATTCATGACGACTTGCTATTGAAGGATTAAGTACACACATAAATATAGTTCTTAAAATACTTATTCTAGTTGGAAAGGGTTCCAAAATATTAAAATATGTATTCTATCCTAATAAGAATTCTTTATTCTTAAATAAGCTACTTATTACTATTTCCTACCTAATAAAGAAAACTTAGCATAAAGCAAGTTGTCCTTATTGTCACTTCAATTCCCATTCTTCATCCCACTAAATTAAAGTTTATGGTTGACTAATTTGCCCTCTTTTATTTCGTTTATAAACTCTAAGCTCTTTTGCCTTCTTGTTACCTTACTCAATGATTTTAAGTTCATTTCACTTAAATTGTCCATCTAAAATCATAGATGAAACACATTGTGTTTTTTGAAAAGTATCAAAGATAACCAATTAAAGAGTCATGTTCTTTGAATCAACCAAGATACATGCAAATGAATTTTCCTGATCTCAAAAATCTAAGAACCAAGTAGCACGATCCAAACACTATTACCTGATCATAACCATTGACACCTTTAACCAATATGGAAGAATACACTTTTTGAGGCTTAGTATTCACGATCACTTCTTTCTCCTCAACATAAGCAACACGTACAGAGGGATACCTACGCACAAAGTAATCAATGGTTGTCAATTTTAGTAATTTCACTACTACAACTGTTTCTTTCTCCAGGAAAGGATACCTCGTCAATAACTCAAGTACATCCTTTGCATGGGGATCTCCTGATGATTTTCGAGATCCAAAAGCTTGCCAGGAAATGATATAAGTGAATTTCATGTCAGATAGTGCATCTATTTGGGCAAACAATGCACGATTATTTCTTTCAGCAGCATCATATCCCTCAAGAATATCTGGTCAAACAAAATCTTTTTTTCTCAACTAAATACAAACATTATAATGGAAATTTTAGATAGAACATAGCCTGAGGGCCCATAAAGCCTATATCTAAAATTACTGACCTTCATCTTCAGCCATATCCAAAAATGCTTGAATTCGTAAGGCTTCTCTGTAGTACATAATTCCTCTAACTGCCAAAACCAAGAAAAACAAACTCAGAGATCATATTCTGAATGACTGCATTGTATTGCATATTGGTCGAAAGGTAGTCCTTTGAGTCACCTGTTCTGCTTAGTGTTTGACCTCGGAAAGAGGCCCAATCTCTCAGCAATTCGTTATTGCTTTCATCGTCAAATCCATCTATTTCTTGCCCCGTCCTCTCCAAAAAGTTTTTCCATTCATCTAAGAGGTTAAAAAGAAAATCAAACATTCTACAGCTTGCCTCCAACAGTAAAAACTTTGAAAGGATTCATGCCCTCTTACCAGGATATATTTTCTGCATATAAAACAATATAGAAACTTCTTCTTTGCTTGAATGAAGTTCCTTCATTGAGAACTTAATATCTTCCATGAAGTGAGGTGTTAGAACACTGTATAATGGATAAAGCATAGTTGATAGCCTCATAGTACCATGAAAATCATTGTTCATATATACAGTAGGCATTGGGATTGTTCTAGAATCAATTTTATAATCTCCTTGAATAAATGAGTATATTACCAATTCTAAAAATGTCAAAATGGAAGTTTCTGCAATCTAAGGACACCGGTGATACAAAAATTCAAGAAAAACAAATATTACTTAGTGGCCTTGTGACTTTCCATGAAATGGAAAGGTCATATGCAGACTCTCAAAAACTTTAGCTCCAGTTCCAATAAAGTACCCCAGCCTTTGGTCACTGTTTCACTTCCTTAACAATATTTTCAAGCAAGCATAAAGCAAGAATGGGCCTGGGACTAAAAGATGTAAAAGAACTATGTCTAAATAAAGACCTTTTTAAATCCTTTTGTTGATTTTAGACCCTATAGTGAGAATCTTATAATATATCTCTGTGAAACTTAAGCAAGATTGTAGGACGGATTTATCCATCCATATCCACTTAGGAAGTACAACACAAACTGAAATAAATATTTGATGGGTATCAGCATTTATCAAGCCAAATAAACTGAAATTTCTCTTTCTGTTCATTCCATATTTCCCTAGAGGACTTCCAGAACAGATATATTGATAAAAAGATAGGTGGACACATTAAAAGAAAGTGTATTCAAAAATCACCTACATGTAATAAGGACAAAATGATTACATAGGTACTGAATTTTTTTAATATTGATGATACGAGTATTGTCCCAAAAGTTTTCAACATGGAACACCAGATGGCTGATCTAAGTTTTGAAACAGTTGAAAAGCAACTTTCTTTTGCACAATGGTTCAAAACTTAGATAAGTATATCAAATTCCATTGAAAGTTGAATTACTCAAATCAAAACATGGTGATAAATACTAAAATAAAAGTATATATATGATATATGGTAGACACGAGAGCTCAACCTGAAAGATAGCATATTGCGTACTTCGGGAGCAATTGGCATATCAGTAAACAATGAAGTTGCAAAGAATGAAATACGCCTTCGAGCCTCCAAATTCTCCGGTATGTCCATCGCCTTATCTTTAACAGTAAGTATCAAAAGCAGACGCTTAATCTGCCATGCAAATTTGAAGCAGTTCACTCACTATCTGGATTGGTTTCTTGCTCACAACTTATACAAAAGAGTTCCAACAGTTTCTTATCATAGGAATTCTAGAACATTGGTGCATGCATTCACGTATGTCCCTCTCTTAAGGAAACAGCCAAGTCTTTAACAATTTAAGAATTCTCAACGTGGAATTAAGTTCAATCCCATGGGGATTGAAAACAAAATACCCAATTTGCCTCTGAATGGACAAATGAAACGGTAGAGCATGTAGGCTTTATCTTGCAGAAACAGTTTACCTAATCAACAACCAAGTTGGGCCTCCTATCTAAGATTTTGAGTAGAGATAGTGAAATCATATTTCCTAGTGAGGAATTAGAGGATACAACTATGATTAAGAAGAATTGAAAGAGAGGGAATGTCAAAGGAAAAACTCACCTGTTCTTTGAGAGGACCACTATCTGGCAATGGGAAATGGATTGAGTTCTTGTCGCCAGTCGATTCAAATAATTGTGGTCGAATATTTCTATTGAAATACATGAAACTTTCTTCTATATGTTGGGAAGAGTAAAACAGATCCAATGTCCTGCACATGGTTGAAAAAAACAGTGAGAAACAAATCAGAATGATGCAGAAAGTCAGAACTAATCAAGTGAAGCTTTTGGATTGATCTTAACTAGTTAGAACAGAATATCAAAAGAAAATATAGTATGATTGTACCAACCTAGAACTATTTCTCATAATATCTATTGTTACAAGCTCAAACATGTCTTGAAGAACTCTCACGACATTGTCACGGTGGCTTTCACTTCCTTCAACCTTTAATGATGAATAAGAAGTCACACATGATTAAGTACATATAATTAACTGTCAGTGCATAATAAACTTTAGTCTTTGCATCATTCATATTTACCAGAAGTTCGAGTAACTCTTTACATTTAGCTTGTAAAGCTGGAAGCTCACTCATTTTCAAATCCTCAAGAAGACTTGATCTCGAGAGGCTTTCTTCAATTTCAGTTAGCAAAATGGAAATTACCCTAAAAATAATTCAGGAAACATCAGGATGGCAGGGTAAAATTCAATGCCGAAGTAAAAGTAAATGTCAGACAAACTGTGTCGTTAAATGTAAAGAAAACATGTCAACAACCTCTAACCTTGTACTGAAAACAGGTTTTTTAAATGAGACTCTCCCCTACCTTTTCTCCTGATCACCCACAACGAGAATTTCAAGGATATCCTTTAGTGACTCATAGCACTCTTTCACAGCAGAGTACATGTACTTGTCTTTCTTAATCTTTTTAAAAAGACTGTCACCCTTTCCCACAAAATCTCGGGCAATGCTCAGTGCTGTTGAAAACTAGTAAAAAAAAAAGATGTTTGTCTAAAATAAAGAACATGTAACAAGAAAATTTATATAACTTGTCAGTCAAAGTTGAAACCTTGTTTGCCAGGAGGAAAATAGGCCAACGAACCATGCCAGAAAATAACTCTGGAGATAAGGGTATCACCATCAAATCCAACTCCCTATTGACGAATGCACGTTATCACTATTTCAAAAAAAAAAACCCTGTGGAATGGCACTTAAAGACACTGAAAGATCATACCAATTGCTTATCAAGTCTTCTGCTCGGAATGTGTTGATAATTTGGTTCCATACCAGAACAAATTTGGCAACATTGTTTGATCCATTTACAGACTCCTGAAGATGTATTAATTTTGTAGGAATGAAGAAAGCAGAAAATCCTTTATAGAATCATGTTACTATATCATAAATCTCATACCTTATGAATAAAACTTCTTGTTTTCTTTTGATCTTTTTGGAATGATGGAGGGACTAATCGAAAATTGAATGCAGAAGGCAAAGTGTGAAATCTAATTCTTAGCATTCCCAAAGTTCGAATCTAGAAAAAGGAGAAGTGGTGAGATCCCACAAGATTTGAATGGGGAAAAAACCACACAGCTTACCTCACCAAGATGATGTAAAATGCCATATACTCCACCAAATACTGTACAGAAAACAGAATACCAAATCTGTGTGTCCATAAAGTAAACCTGAGGCAATTGTGAGAAAAGAATCAAATAACATACAATTTTTTCTTCTTGTTACCTTTCGAAACTCATCAAGACAAGCGATAAAAATTGTCTAGTTTCAAACATATATATGCAGAAACTCACAACTATGATTGGGGACCATATAGCTACAATTGCACCTGCATTACTCTTAACTGAAATTAAAAACAAACTTGATTTGTCAATTAAATTTGCAGAAATCGAATAGGTTCTCTATTCTAGCAAATCTAGAAAGAAACGAAGTTACCTTTTGGAAAAAGTTCATGCCAATCATAAATTTGCACACCAATTTTTAGTATTGTTCTTGTTGGTCCAATAAGTGGTTTGATCTGCAATTTTTGTCAGAAGTTACAAAAATGATCAGTTTGTTCAATAAAATTGTCAAAAAAACACTATAAAAAATTTGAAGCTGTTGAATGAGGTCCAAGAATGGATCGTATATTTTTTTAAGATGTTTTTTCAAACAAAATGTGGATAAAGACAACAAATGAAAAATTCCCCAGAACAAGAGCTGTGCAGCTTAAACTCAAGTCTCTTAGTCATACAAGAATCTGATATCATTTCAAGAAATTATTCTATCCTGAAACTTAAAATGTTGGGTAAGACACAGGATATTATATATTGTTCTAACAAGGAGAATGTTCAACAGTTACAAGTTGAAACCATGAATCATCACTTCAGCCTATGCAAACTTTACAAACAAAGAAAAGTGTGTATCCTGAAAAAGCATGATAACAGTTGATATTCCATTTAAAGCATATTCATGATAATTTCTCCTTTCTTCGAACTATCTTTTGGTAGTGGTATCTGCCATGACGTACAAAATCTCTGGACCCTAAGCATGCAATGATAGAAGGTCGAACTTTAATTTTGAACTTTGACCAGGAGTATAATTTTGGAAGAATAAATGGAAACAAAAGCAAATCACATCAAAAGTTTTCTATTATCTTTACCATTTAGATCCTAAGCAATCAAACCAGAATATTGTCCTCCCTTTGTTGAGGAAAATATGAAGTTGCAGATATATTTTTGTGAAAATAAGAAGTAGCTTTCTAAGTCGTTATGTTTCATAGCACAGAAAGTAGTACTCATTGGACAGTTACATTGATATTGTTTCAGCTGTCATTTTTTTTTCATTTCACAGTAGGAAAGATAACTGAAAAGATGATGCTTAGACACCAATTTTCTAGGTAGAGCCTTTAGGTGAGTTAACCAAATTTCTTCCAACGCCTAGTAAAACCAAAGTTGACCAAATCCACTGCTATAAGGATCAACCCAATGCCAACTATTATTGCATCGTGTTATTTCTTCTTGTTGATGATCATGAATGAAATATTAAGACTATTAGTGGGACAAAATTCCACAATAGTCCCAATGTGCATCAATTGTTCCAGGTATAGAAGCTCACCTCAAAAGTGTAGCTGAACAAGAATTTGCTCGATAATACAAGTATCCAAAACAAAGTGTATCTACATAGTAATAGCAAAGCCACCATTAGGACAAATAAATATGAAAAATCACAAGATAACAGTCAAGATATTAAGAATAGAGAAAATACTATACTTAAAAACTGAAACTTGAGTTTCCTGCATTCCACGTCCCACGTATAATCTTGGCTACATGATAACAGTTATAGCTCTCAGTCAACAATAAAGCAGATGATTTAGTAGAAGAAAAAGTTCCCATAACTATCCATAAATTCATAGCAGATAAAAGAATATCAAAGTTATCCATACTAAATTTCAAAACAGTTATGAATACTGCATAAAGCCTAGAAAAAATGTCACATTAAGCCTTTGGCAGTTTTATTATTTTTCCCGATGCTACTATGATTCTCAGTAGTACAACTTAATAAAATTTTCCATAACAATGTAATTTGAGAACGTAACATTACTGAAAATTTTTAAATTCCTGGCGCATTGCACTCATATTTCTTGAAACAACAAAAATCTAAGACCTTGAATGTGAACACTCAATAGTCTTCAGTGCAAATGAGAACATAACTTCTTACTCTGTACATAGAAAAGATTAAAAAAGGGCCAGTATGATGTTTCCCAATGAAGTTATTAATTTGTAGAAGATTATCGAAAGCATCAACTTCCTCAAATGGACAAACTATGCTAACATCTCATGCAATCTCATGATGAATAGACCAATTGTATTTATCAAAGGCAATCATATTGACTATAATGTATCAAGCTTTATGACAACTTACTTGGGTCCACCAAGATAAAATCTTGAGCATGTGCCAATTTGAGGTCTCAATGTACTTGCTAACAACAGGAACAAAAAATAAGACCATCTCAACAGCATCAAGAATAAGGTAAACTGAAACTGCGATCATAAAGGAGGACAAACACAATTCTCCATGCCAGCTTCCAGGTTTTGTCGAATAACAAGTATATTTCCTTCTAGTTTTAACATAATATATGGGAAGAATTATAGTCCATATGACCGCAACAACCAACTTCAGTACTTGTTTCCTTTTCTCAAATATATCCATTGTCAATCTGGCTTTCCATGTGAAGACAATGTCTAAAATTGCTGCATTCAAAGAAAATTTTGGATTTTGATTACTCTCCAAATTGTGGTTACCTAGTTTGACACATACTTCAATGTGCTTGTGAATACATATAAGAAGAGAGTGAATTAGATAGAGAGTGTTAGAGTAAATAGCTTTCTTATGTAGCTGATTGCATGATATCTCATATGTAGAAATGCCAAACACTGACTAGAAGCACAAGCAAACAAATGGATTATAGTACACTAACATTTTCAACATGGATGTTGTAAAGATTCACATCGGTATTGAAGCATTCATATTATTGATGTAGGGTCTTAATGCCCTTTATATATATGTATAAATTAATTTATAAATGTGCTACTTTCCAATATGGGAGTAATATAGTAAAGGACTGCTATAACGAATCATTATTTGATCACAGTTGATGAGTACTGCATAAATGGATTACTGATATTGAACTTTATCCATAATCTGTTGCTTCCACCACTTGCTTATGCTTTGGGGTTGGACTTGTAAGTTAGACATCATATTAGGTCAATTTTGCAACCAATAATCACCCAACCCATTGGCAATTTTGTAAAGGCTTCAGAACATACATAAATGAGTTTCATTTCTCTTCGCTAGGACGTGTGATACACACATGAGCTTCACCACAAAATATGCTAGTTTGGTTTAGTAAACATCTGACCCTTGCATGGAAAATCAATGAGGTTCACCATTGGGATTAATGTTAGCAACTTACCACAGAAACACTAGCATAAAGGAGAAGAAATCATCGATTAGAACTTTTTAACCATAACATTGATAAATAGCAGGAACAAAGGTATATCTCATGCCAAAAGATTCAGGTCACTACCCTTAAGTTGTTTTCCATCTTGTTAACTATAATAGATCCTAGAATTATTATTTTTCCACAAAGCTATACTTGTACAATAAATTATGAGTATTGCTATTTTCAACAGCTACAGGTACTTGTCCATAACATGATGGATTAAACTATTAATGATAAATAGTTTATACCTTGCATAAGTTTTAGTATCGCTGATGTAATGAAGATGCTCAAGATGTCTTCAAATATCATAGCATCAAACATTTCAAGTGGAGATCCCAAGTCATGGCAAGCCATGATTACCATTGCCTGTAAATGCAATAAAACTCAATATGAACACAGCAGAATCATCACAAGGTATTTATGGTGTACAAACTGTGGAGACATTTCCAAACCTGAAGGGATAGAATAAAAAAGCTCCACATTCTGTCAAAGCTCCTAAAAATCTGCCAAAATGAACGAATCTCTACAAAATTTGTCTTCCCCAACCATTTTGGTTCACGAAGTTCTCCTATAGTATCCTAGAAGGAACATTAGGTACATAGAGTTTGGTAAGATGAACAAGTTGACTTGTGCTGGTGGTCTCTAACTTTGTTTGTTTTGATAGTGAAAGATGATTTTGTATGTCTACTTTCTAATGAAAGCTTCAAGCACTGAGAGGATACTAAATGCTTAACACTATCACCAATTGAAACAAATAGCTTAACAACCTTAACTGATGTAAGCGCATCATTAAGACATTGCATGAGTTCGTAAACCAAACAACAATAAATTTCAAAGTAACAACTTCCTTTTGTCCTTTTCAGAAATGACGTAGAATGAATGAGATCATAGATTTCCATTTCAGTACCTAGAAATTCTAAAGAAAAAGACTTATTGGGTTATATCCTTAATTGCAGAGGCCAAACAGGGCTAAGTCTCCTTTCTTAATCATCTAATGATTCAAGCAAACACAAATTCATTTTCTACTTGTCTCACAACTCTATCATTCAAAAGTACATGATTTTGTACGACTACATAATTACACTCTGGCATCTACACCTATTTACCAAGGTAATTCACATCACCTCCTCTCTAATGCATATAAGCCTATTGAATAAGAGATCTAGCAAAAGCACAAATCCATAGACAAAATCAATTATAAATTAATACAATAGTCTAAAGTATAGATTAGACACTAATTTTCTTAAGTAAACGCATCTGTAATTGATAAAAAACAAATGAGAAAAACAAAGTTCGTCAAGAAATCATTCAACCAAAAACTTAAACTATTAGCTGAGCTTTAGGAATGGTTCATAATATTAAATTTAACAAATCCACTCATACGAAGTTCATTAGACTGAAAATGTGGACAAATCACAAACCAACATACAAATGAGAGCAATATGGTCTAGACAAGAATTTCATATGTAAACATTGACAAGATATAGAGAAGAATCAAAGTAGAGAAGCGTTTGTGATGCAATGCAGATCATGTTACCCCCAATTCCTCATCACTTTTCATTTCGGTATCTCCTTCTTTTAGTTCCCTCTTCCTTTTTCCTTTTATATTAGTCTTAACTTTCGATCGAGTTGAAGATTGTGTAAAGAAGAAATCATGATCTAGACGCATGGGCCAGCCTATCTGGAAACAATCGGGAGACCTGCAGGCAAATGGAAACATAATGACATATTCTCAAGGTATTAATTCCATTAAGGTGAGTAAAATAAAAAAAATTCAATACTTACCAGAAGTACTCATTAATGTCATCATAGTTTCTCCAAGTAGAGTGTTCAGCTGCCCCACTGTTATTTTTCTCAGCCTCCTTCAATTTTTGACAAGCAATTTAGATCCTGGATACAATGCTTTACAAGAATATATGAAATTAAGAAACTACCTCACGTATGACCGTGTATATTGGGGTAACTACGTTGTTAAGAAAAGATTCATGTCCTCCCCTGTATGCAGGCATGACTTTCTCCCCAGTTGTCAAGCTAACAGCACCAGTTAACATACCATGCAGTTCATTTGCCATCTGAAAGGAGATGGAAATGAAGATTTCCGGATATGCTTTACATTCAATTTCATGATATGATAACTTGGGAAGTAACACACAATGTCAAGTTATAGAAAAATAATTAATTAGTTAATTATAATGTAACTTCTTTTTGTCATTCATTCTCATTATTAAGGGTTACTACTCTAAACGCCAGTACATTACTAGATTGACAATTTCTCTATTCTAATAACTAACTTTTACTTAATAATTGTACTTTATTTAAAAGAAAAAATAAAGAAAGAAACTGCTAATTGCATATGCAAATCTAACGGAAAAAGATTTTCATCTCACATGGTGGAAGATGTAACACAAGCACTCTGGCATGAGCCGCAAGTTTGCAGCTTCCCCCCAAATAAGAAGGTAAAGGCCTATATAGAGAATCTTATATTGCTGAGCTTCCTGTCTAACATAAGGCAATCTGTAAAGAGAGCCAAAATCAAAAAATAGATAGCATTGAAGCAGTCAACCTAAAAGCCATTAACATAAAATTATACAAATATCTTTGTGATGATATAGAAAGTGCAACATTAATGCATCCCAGTACATGATATGTACTTTTACTAGAATGAAAATGAGAGAAACAGAATCACTTTTATATGCACTTCTTGGACAGATGAGTGGAACATTTTTACAGACCTGATGTTGCTTTTTCTCCCCAAAAACTTGCACCAATTAGTATAATTTTTGAAGAACTTCTTCATTAGTACATCCAGTGCTTCATCCCCCAACTAATATCATATGAAGAACAAGAAAGATCAAAAGCTAGAAGTGTTGTAACAAGAAATTAAGAATCAAATGACTAAGAAAACCTTTGAGATGGATGACTGCTTGTAAGATTGCCTAATGTGTGTGTTAGCTATGAGTAGAATCAAATGCTCCCTTTGGTTGGCAACGTTTCCTTCCTGGTGGATGAAACATAAATAACTATCCTCAAATCTTTAATTTCATGTGCTAAGGAAAAGACCATTCAGGTCCTTTAAAGTGAACACATCCCATATTTAACAGAGTAAAGAAGAGAAAGAATGTAAGATAAGATGAGATAAATTACCTGAAACCCAAAGTAACACTGAAGAAACTCAAACAAATCAATGGAAGTTCTGCATTTGATAAACTCCTCAACAGAAGGTAAACCACGAGTGTTGTAGACAGCTGCAACAGCAGCTTTAATCTGTATATTTGACCAGTTTGTCATGTTCACTGTTGCATTCTATCAAATAATTGAAACAATGATCAAGTGACACATCAACTGTAACAGAGTATTCAAGCACAAATAGCAAACCCCAGAAAGAAATAAGAGAAAGTAAAGGCAAGAAGGCAACCACTGTAACAAATTGCTGTAAAATGGAAGTTTTGGAAGTTAATTGAAAATTTCAAAAATTCTGCAGAATCATTGAACCAGACTGAACTAAAATTGTTTAAGAAAAAATGGATTAAGTTATTCGTCTGACATCGGACCTCAGGTAGTTGCATAATTGCTTGCTGAATAGCTCCTTGGTCTAGAGGAAGAATGTTATAGGGTACGTAGAAGGGCTTCACATGAATGCTGTTCCTGTCAGCAAGGGCCTATCAAGAATGAAATGTAGAAAGAATTCAGAATCTATAAAGGGATTTGCCCGAATAAATTTCCAATTTTCATTTGAGGGATGTGGTAATGAAAAGGTGAAAAACATCACTTGAGGACCAGAAGCATCAGTTACAGTCTTTAATACTTCAAACAGCACTGACGCAATTCTTCGTGCATTAATCAACTTTCCTGTGTGGCTAGTTCCAAAAATTTCACAAAATCAGATTAGCTAGGAAACTGCAGAAGTTCAGTAAGGCTATGCTAAACATATTACCAAACTGTCCGAAGAATACAAGTTTGATTCACCTGTTTTCCAAATCAAAACCCTCACCACTTCTAACAATATAGTCTCTGTATGCACGATATACTCGTTTGAGTTCACGTATATCACTTTTCTCCTTCCGTCTTCTGAGGGTAATGTCTTCATCCTACATAAAACCATCAAATACAATTTTGGAATACATTGATGATACAACTTGACACAAGAGAGTGACAAACAGTGAAGAGCAACTTAGTTAAAGGATCATTTCTAGGAGCACGTTCAGATAAAGCATGCTAATATGACAACAAGACGTTAGAAGCAAAGCTTGAAATTTTGTCCTTTTGCCTCTTAAAGCTAAAAGAAGAGTTTGTCTTCCGATTCTATGGCCAATAGACCAAATATATCTGTTACACGAGACCCAAGAAACTTTAAACAGAATGACTGCAATTACTCCAATCAATTCAAGTTGGATGTAAGCATAAATTGTCATGCAGAGAGGCTGATGAATTTTGAAACATATACTCATTATCGACATAGACAAGCAGATAATATCCGGTACAAATACAATTCATGAAAGATACTTTTGGGACAAGTCAACCCGGCAAGTTATATAGCCATTATATACAGGCACATGCAAAACAGTATTTAGCAAAATTTATCTAAAATACAGGTCAGCATGTAGCAGCTACGATGAACCCCAGAAATTAACCTTGATCGAATTGAAAATGACTGTGGCACATCAAAGACATTAGGTAATTAGAACAGTGCAAGCAAACAAATCAGCTCTTGAATGAACTAGTTTAGAGTCTTAATGGTGTTCAATCTGAGAAATGTATAGCTTATAGATTGAGATTCATTAAGTTCTTACATATTCAAGTCGTTGAAGAAGAGCAGTTTTAAACTGTCGAACACCCCTTCCACTTGAATTGCGATCCAGGTTATGAGCTATTTCAAAAGCATGAAAACGACCTGCTCTAGAAAATGACAGAATAAATTTACAGACATTCGTAATTCTCAATCAAACTTGCACTTCAATTATCTGTGGAAAGGCCCCAGTTAGTTATTTTCAACGATGTTCATAACAAGACTAAACCTGAAACATTTTAATATAATGATCATCAACATCACAAAGGTGGGTTTCATTCTCCTATGATTCACATTCCGAACACTACATGGAAGCCGATGTTCGTCCTTAAAATAACAATCCACTGGAAGGGAAGGAAAAAAAAAACTAAGATAAAACAGCAAACAGAAACAACGCAGGAAACACAGGGAAGGCCAAAAAGAAAAATACCAAGATAACAGAGCAGATAGAAATAACACAGAAAACATAGATAACCAATCAAAAGTTAATATCCAAACTCCATAAAGCAAACCCAATTCACATAGGGACACAAGGAACGTAATGGCTTACAAAGATAAGCAATGCGAGGCTCCTCAGCTTGAACCAAATTGGCAACACGAAGAAACCTCTGAATGTCCCGAGCTAATGTGGGAGGTAACCTCTCACTATCAAAGGGCTCAGGACCATCACCATCATGAACTTGATGATCTCCGCTACCATCGTCAGCAAAGGTGTGAGACCATGTAATGGCATGGTGGTTGGTGTCGGGTTCAACAATAGGGTCGGCAAGGACAATCTCTGACGACATTGATGTGGTGGTATTAGTGGTAGAATTAGAGAATATGCGAAAAAGGTTGATGGGAAAAATGGGGAGGAGGCAGGAGAACAGAGAGAGTAGGTGAATGAAGAGTATGCAAGTGGGATCTTCATCTGCATATACAGCTTTGGTTTTCTTAATGGGAAAGAGAAGTTGTTTGTGCTTTTGCTTTTAGGAGATGGGAGAGGGTTTTTTTTCTAAACCTTTATTTGGTTGCTCTACCTTTGTCTGGCCATAGCAGCTTCCTTTTGAAACTCCACAACTAGTTGGCGGCTTTTTTAATGCTACGTAGAAACATGCAGGAACTCACAACACAAGCTCTTTTTCCCTTTCCAATTTCATTGCTTTTCCCTTTCTCTTCTTCTTTTGATCTTGCTAATAATACGAGTTAAAGATTCCACTGACTTTTGTAAACGTGGACAACCTGTGACCTTATGAATCCATGTATATACTGTAATTGAAAGGATGGTCAATTTCAGTCTTCGATTTGACAGTTGATCCCATTTTTTCAGTAGACCAGGTGTCAAGAAATCGCGCATTCTTTCCTTTTGCCTTTGCTTGTTTGCGACCACTTAAATGTATAAATGCACTCATAAGAGATGCGATTCTCGGATCTTCGATATAATATTAGGGTATTTTATTTTGTCCCATAAATTTTAGTTATTTATTTATGTGAGTTTTATGTGGATCTTACATAAATAAATGCAAGATTCGCATAAATAAATGGCTGAAATTTATAGAACAGAATAAGACACCATAATATTAGACAAAAAATTCTGTCCTGATTCTTAAGTCATGAGAAAAATTCTTCTTTCTTCTCTTAAACTCTATTACCAAAACTATTATTTAAAGTATTTATATAATTGCGTTCTTTAAATATCTCAATAAAATCATTAGTGATGACATAATTATAGGGTCGTTCTTAATATTTTATAGGTCTAAGTAAAGTAAAAAACATCTATTTTATTTATTTTTGGGCTCTTATATAGAATAAAAATAAATAAAATATAGATCATTTTTATTGTTCTTTACGAGGTCAAGAGTAGGCCCTATTTTGTTTCATTTTATTTTTTATAAGAATAAAAATAGGTCATATTTTATCATTTATAAGAATGGGCCCCTGTCCTTACTCAGGGCCGGCCCTGCATAATTAAAAATGAATATTTTTGCAATAACTAAATGTTGTCATACATTAGTGACGGTAGAACAACTGAAATATAAAAAAATCATGATATTAGGTAATTGAGTAGGATAATATTGAACTTTCAATGATAGCACAGAAGAGAAAATTAATCAAAGGTAAAAAGGTTCATTCAAACAATTGCCCATCTTTGTGTTAAGTTAAGAGCAGTGACATCCACTAACATAGAAACACTAAAGTAGACAACACAAAAGCTCCCGTACTAAGTAACATGAAACCTAAAGCAGTATTGGTAAAACCTTCTTTTCAAATGTAAAGCTTATACGATCACTTTCCTTAAAAATTAAGAATACTTGAGAAAACGTGCACGTTCGACGTCCAAATCCCGACTTTACTTTTTTCTTTGACCCGCCTAACTATCTACTAATTTTAAGAATTACTAAAATAATAATTCCTTGACCTTTTCACATGCATATAACAATTATTCATCTAATTCAATTTTTATTCGGTTGTTGTTTGATTATATAGTGCTAAGTAAAATAATGGATTTTATTTTCTAAAGAAACAATATATAAAGCCAAGCAAATAATGAATACTTAATTATGTGATCTTCTCTTCCATTTACCCGCATCATTTTTGTTTGAACATTAAATTGATTAAATAAATAAAAATTCTGGAGATTTTTAGAAATGTGTCCATTTCTTATGACATTAAAATCTCCAAAATAATGAAATATTTAAAAATCATAAATAAGTTGAATTTTGATATTTTTATAGAAAGATTTCAATAATATAATAACAACATCTCGGTAAAAATTTCGCTGAAACGTAGAGTCTAGAGAGGTTCAGTAGTACACAGTATTACTCATAACTAATAAAGAGGCTATTTTTAAAAAAGAGTTCAAAAGTATATCTTCTACTAATCACTTGAATATTTAGATCTATCTTAAAGTTTTATGATTTTGTAATAGTAGGATAGTTTTTTTTTTGTAAAAAAAAGTTTAGAGTATTTAATGAGTCTATGCTTAAGTATTTGCTAATAATTTTAACTATAGATACTAACACTATATAGTAAAAATAGTGACACAATTGTGCTAGAGATTGTGTCTATCTCATAGAAGAAAATACTGAAGCTCACAATTTAGGCCATGCTCGTTCTCTATATAATGTCTTAAGCGAAGCATAATGTATTTAAGTGTGAAAATCCTATGTTTCGAGAGTTTTAACTAATTTTTTTAAGAGAAAACACATATTAGAAACATATTTTTCTTTCAAAAAATTAGGGTTAGTCATCAGGAAGTTTTTACAACCCTTAGAAACTCAATTTTAAGGTGCATTTCTTCAGAGAAAGAAGATTTAGACATCATCTCAATAAATCAAGCGGATGATAGAATTGGGTATGCTTCTACCTTTATTTCTATCATGACTTCTCAATTTTTGTCTTTTGATTTCGTTTTTTAACGTACTTTGTAGTTAAATACTTTTTGTGTTTAGGTAAGAAGATTTCATTTAGTTATTTTTGTATAGATTGATTTGATTTGATTTATGATGTGAGATATTTTTTAAAGATACTTTTTATTGGTCTTAATGTTGATTTGTTTATATCAACGTCTAAATCTAATTTAAATTTACTTGTCGACAACTTAAAAGAGCCTACATATGATTAGACTATGGCTTAGGTAGAAGGGGTTGAACAGGGTGCTCATGAGAGACCTACACGACCTTCTTGTAAATAGGGTGAATCCTTTCATAGGATTTCATAAAGCTTAGAGCATTCAAAGGGTTGTTGGCAATCGTAGAGATATATGTTACTAATCGAAGAGTAGATGGATATAGCTTAAGAGAGTACAACTTCAATGTCTAGGAGATCTTTACATTCTAGAGAATCTATCTAATCTAGGTTAATTGAATCATAAAATTAAAAGTACTCATGGAGGAAATACTCATCTTAATATAATTATTTAACTAAATTTTCTTTTAATAAATTATCTTATCATTTATTTCCTTAGCTATTATCTATGTTTTAGCTTTAGTTTATATTTCGTTATTTAAAATCCATAAAAGTCATCTTTTCATTTATTATCTTTAGATTAATTAATATTGTTATGCTTTCCAATACATATTTGTGAGATTTGACCCCTATATATTGTTATATTGTCTACAAATGATAGGTACACTTACATAGTTAGTAAGTCAAAGGTTTAAAGTAAGAAAACCTTTAGTAGCATTGGTACATATACACATAGTACTCATCATTTACCATAATAGATAAGCAAATACTAGTAAGATACTTTTTTCTTTTTGAAAATTAAAGAACTA
>JAOQMQ010000005.1:22729383-22743554 GCA_027563845.1 Erythroxylum subrotundum | reverse complement strand
AATAATAATAATAATAATAATAATAATAATAATAATAACATAATTCAAAATTGTAAAATAAATATTGCAACAATTATCAAATAATCGATGAATTAAATCTACTATTCTTATTATACTACAGGGGCATTTCCGTCATTAACACTATTTTCTGTTCTGTCCCCGACAACCAAATACATTTTTGTACTCAGGACGAAGACAATTATCTCTGTTCTGTCCACAGTAACCAAACATCTCACTTTCTCCAATTCTTGTTCTGTTCCATCCTGTCCTGTTCTGTCTCGTCCCGTCCCTGCATGTTGCAGACGCTAACCAAACGCAGCGATAGAGTATGGCCGATTTAATTACTAAACGATAGAATTTACCTTTGGGTTTCAGTGGCATCTTCTTGTCACAACCCGATGCGCTTCTCAATTTAAGCTACCCTAATTTGATATGGTGAATTATGTCTTCATTAATCTCATTATTGTTTTAGATGATGGATTTTAGATACTTAAAGCACTCCTTTTGTAGTATAACTTTTGAATCAATCTTTACTTTCATATTGGTAGCCATCTTATGGTCAAAAAGTTACATTCTATGTACTTAGTTTTAGACATATTCAAGTTAAAGCCCTTCAACTCTAAAGTAGCCCTCCAAAGTTCTAACTTGACATTGGTACTCTTTTATTTTATCTACTAAAATAATGTCATCAGCATACAATATACACCAAGGCATGTCCCCTTGGATATTCCTGGTGAGCTCATCAATCACTATTGCAACAAAAAGTGGTTTAATAAGGAGCTTTGGTATATCCCAATATCAATAGAAAAAAATTTTGTATCTCCTCCTATCGTCCTTACTCTAGTCTTTATATCTTCATACATATCCCTAATAACTCGTATATAGGTCATAGGAACTTAACTTCTAAAAACCTCTATATGATTTCCCTAAGAGCATTCTCTTATACACTTTCTCCAAATGAATAAAAACCATGTATAGGTTACATTATTTTTCCCTGTAATATTTAATTAATCTTTTAAGAAAATGTAAAATTTCTATCGTGAATCTTTCTAGCATGAAATCAAACTAGTTCTCCGAGATAGAAGCCTCCTTTCTCACTCTCTTCTCGATAACCTTCTCCCATAACCTCATGGTGTGACTAAGTAATTTGATACCTCTATAGTTGTTACAGCTTTAGATGTCCCCTTTATTTTTATATAGAGAAATTGGCATACTAAGTCTCTACTTATCCGACATTTTGAAAACTTAAGAATCATGTTAAAAAGCTTGGCTAGCCAAGTAAAGATCCTCTTGCCATAGGTTCTTCTACACCTCTACGAGTATCCCATCAAGCCCTATTGTCCTTGCACTCTTCATCTCCCTCAAAGCTTGTTTAATTTTTTTTCCTTATAATATGCTGACAACAAGTAAAGTTACGATAGCTCTCAGACATGCTAATATCACCTAAATAGATGTTGTCATCTATGCCTTCATTAAAAAAGCTGTAGAAGTACCTCTGTCATCGTCTCTTAATATCATTTCTAGCCATGAGCACCCGGCCTACTTCAATTTTTAGACAAGGAACTTAATCTAAGTCTCTTGCTTTTTGTTCCCTAACTCACTAATTTAACAATAACTTTTTCTCCATTTTTAGTTTCCAATCGTTGATATAATTTCTCTTAAGCTCTATTTTTAGCTTATGAGATTATCTTCTTTGTTTCTTTCTTTGCCAGTTTATAACTTTCCCTATTAACTTCTTTTTCTACCTCTAAGGTGCTATCCAATAGAGCTTTATAAATACCTTTATTGATTTTAACCTTTTCTCGTCCACTACTAAGACTCTATCTTACTACCTCTAGGCCCTTTAGAAACACCGAAGGTGTCTATAGCTGTATTGTTTTAAAAGTTGCTACTCTCTCCCACATTTGGTTAGCATCTCCTTCCAATTTATATTCTTCTCCATATATTACTTTATCCTTAAATTGTTCCGTTGTATCTCCTTAAAAGTAGTCAATTTGAGTTTTTATAATTCTTCTCTTAAAAGTCACTAAGTGCTCCTCATTTTTCTTAAAAAAAGAACTGGTTATTACCAACTCTAACGCTACCGTGAGATCCAATAAAGTAGTTCTACTATCATTCCTATCGCTGTCCCTGAAATTCCCATATGTCCATGAATATCCATCCAAGATTGCCCCTATATGACTACTAAAACCTCCTCCAAGAATAACTTTCTCGTTAGGGGAGATCTACTGAATCACCTCAACTAGCTCTTCTCAGAATTGACGCCTAATTTATTTGTCAAATCCTATTTAAGGTGCATAAGCACATACCATAAAAACAACACCCTTCACCCCAAATTTTTAATGACATAATCCTAACATTAGTCCTCTTTACCTCCCACAACATGATATATGAGTTCCTTAATAACCAAGATACCTAGCCCATTATGTCATCACAAATACCTTGAATACCAAAGTTAGAACTTATTAATTTCATTCGCTTTAGCTCCTGTCCATTTTGCCTCTTGGATGCACGCTACATAAATCTTATATTTGTCCAAAATTCCCACTAATTCCAAAGACTTTCCTGTAAGGGTCCTGATATTTCAAGAACCTATCCGTAATCAACATCTTTTCTTTCTAGACTCAAAACTTATTGAAAGCCTAGCCCTTACTCTATTATCAGAAGTCAAAGTCACCACTCCTACTCTAATGCCCAATTCAAGCTATAGAAGAAGGATCAGAAGTCCAACAAGTCATAAAATGACTAATATTACTTGAGAAAGGGAACAAGGATTGATATTAAATCTTAAAATGGGTACCATAATAAACGGATGTGAAAACAACAAGTACACACAACCGCACATAATCGAAATTAGATGGGTCAAAATCTGAACTACTAATAGCAACTATGTTTCTAATGAGTGCTAAAATACAGTACTAGACAGTTAAAAAGAACAAACAAAATATTGAAAATTGTAAACAAAAAAGAGCATAAAAATTTTAATGGATCGATGAAAACTGAAAACTAAAATCCCAACACCCAAAGAGTAATAAATCAACCACGAGAAAACATACTCTGAAACCAATCACAAGTAGATTTAATAGAGAAGAAAAATTTATGAAATACTAATTAATTAGAGAAGGAAATAATCAATTTGATCTGATCTGTTTAAGATTACACACTAGCTAAGTATATTCTTGTTGTAGTTAGCATCGTTCCCTAGAAATTCCTCCATTGTAGCATTCACTTTCGAATTTGCAAAAGAAGAAAGCAAAACACAAGGTTTTCCAGAAGCCAAACAAAAAAAATGTTTGGAAGAGGACTAAAAATCAACCACACTTGAATCAAATCAAAGCTACCATTAGAAATGAGATCCCAAAATCAAGACCCAGAGAAACCCAAAGTCAACAAAGGAAAGAAATCTAAATTCAAATAATTACCAATGAAAATATAAAACACGAAAACCCCGCTTGCAATCAAGGCGGAATTGTTTTCCCAACAATAGGACCTCTAATAGAGATCACAAGACTGTGATTATGGAAATTGGAAAAAATAAATAAATAGAGAATTCAAAGGAAAAGAAATATATATTTAGCTTTTTTTTTTTTTGGAAATTTAACGAGTTTAGGGTTCAACATTGAGGAGGTGAAAGTGTCAGCATTCTTTACAAGAACTAAAAGCGAAAGAGAAAGCCGCAAAAGCAATGCCCACCCTTTATTTACAAAGGGAGCAACCAATAACATACAAAAATGGCCAAAAAGACAATCTAGGAATAGCAAGTGTTAGCAGACAGCAACTGAAAGAGCATCTAATAACTAGTCATGCAAGACAAATAGTGAGAAACACTTTGAAAAAACACTAGTAATAAAACAAGTTTTTTCTTTTTGGGTCTAAAATAGTGCAGCAAATTGCTTCACTTAGCCTTCTGGTAGAAAAGGGTAATGTAAAAATACTACTCTCAATCTATTTTTTATATAGAAATAGATTCATAGTCTATTTTAAGTGTAAAAGGATTGGAGCATATGTAATCAAACATCAAGGATAGGCAAGGATTAAGTAAGCAGATAATGCTTTAGTAACGCAGACAACATATCTTAGCATCTACGCATAGAATCTATTACTGCACCATGACTGCCGTGTGGATATGCCATGCCAATCTTAACAATCATAAGTAAAAGCCTGCTATATTCATCAAGCAAAACTAATGACCTCACTTTATTACAACATATCATTATGTCTTGATTAAAGACAAGAACACAAATACAATTGGAAAGATTGAAGAGACTCGGATGAGTAAGGTAACCATCAATTCTCAACCATGCAACCACCACAGCATTAACTTGGTCAGTTATACGGCATAAAGTCATTTTCCCTTCATGATCCCTTCTTGACCTTTTTAATTAAAAGAGAAACATGGGTAATTGAAAATCCATTTTTATGTTATAACCCCTCTAGGAGAATATGAATTATAAGAATTATTAATTACATTACCGGACAAAACATAGCTAAGCCTAAAACAGCAAAACATATGAATGAAACAAAATAAACCTCTTCCCTCCTACATGTAAACGACTTTTGTTCACCCAAAGAAAAACTTCTACATGCTCTTTTTCTACTGTTATTATGCGGAACTAGAAGCCCAATACATTTCGCAAAATTGCTAACCTTGAGACCTATCAAATAAACTCACTCCTCTTTATAAATCAAATGAAAAGGAAAGGAAGTTGACAATCAAATTCAATAGTAATTTGTCTAACTTGGGTGATGTTTCCAGTTTTCTATGACTACCAAAACACAAATCCTGTCAAACAACAGTTCAAGAAGCGAAGTAAAGATGCATCCAGTACTCTACTATTTTTTACCTGATTGAACATGTAGAGGGTGAAGAAGTGAACGAGTCAAACAAAGAAACTTGCCTGTAAATATGGTACCTGAGCTATTTATGCAACATTTTAACAATAAGCATATTTCAACAGTGTGCTCCAAGTGACAATGAGGTGACAGTGACGGCAGCTACGTTGCTGGGAAAGAACAACTCTGCAGTCTAGATTCTGGACCTGGTGTAGCTTAAGAGGCCTTTTCACTAATAAGTTGGGCCAAATGGGCGTTTACCCAAATCTTTTTTTATCTTAATAATATAAACAATTATTATATCTAGCTTTGTTTTTGTAAATTTAATGAGTTCAGGGTTCAACACTGAGGAGGTGAAAGTATTAGCATTCTTTACAAGAGCTGAAAGCGAAAGCAAAAGCTGCAGAAACAAAGCCCACCCTTTATTTACAGAGGGAGCAACCAATAGCATACAAAAATAGCCGAAAAGACAATCCACGAATAGCAAGCGTTAGCAGGCAGCAACTAAAAGAGCATCCAACAACTAGTCATGCAATACAAATAGTGAGAAACACTTAGAAAAAAACAACTGGTAATAAAACAAGTTTTTTCTTTTTGGGTCCAAAATAGTGCAGCAAATTGCTTCACTTAGCCTTCTGGTAGAAAAGGGTAATGTAAAAACACTACTCTCAATCTATTTTTTATATAGAAACAGATTCAAAGTCTATTTTAAGTGTAAAAGGATTGGAGCATATGTAATCAAACATCAAGGATAGGCAAGGATTGAGTAAGCAGATAATGCTTTAGTAACGCAGAAAACATATCTTAGCATCTCAGCAAAGCATCTATTACTGCACCATGACCACCATGTACATATGCCATGCTAGGCTTAACAATCACAAGTACATGCCTGCTGTATTCATCAAGCAAAAATAATGATCTCACTTTATTACAGCATATCATTATGTCTTGATTAAAGACAAGAACACAAATACAACTGGAAAGATTGAAGAGACTCGGATGAGTAAGGTAACTATCAATTCTCAGCCATTAAACCACCAACAGCATTAACCTGGGCAGTTATAGGGCATAAAGTCATTTTCTCTTCATGGTCCCTTCTTGACCTTTTTAATTAAAAGCGAAACATGGGTAACTGAAAATCCATTTTTATGTTATAACCCCTCTTGGTGAATATGAAATATAAGAATTATTAATTACATTATCGCACAAGCCATGGCTAAGCCTAAAACACCAGAACATATGAATAAACAGAATAAACCTCTAAGCCTAAAACAGCAGAACATATGTATAAAACAAATAAACCTCTTCCCCCCCTACATGTAAACGACTTCTGTTCACCCAAAGAAAAAACTTCTACACGCTCTTTTTCTACTGTTATTAGGCAGAACTAGAATCCCAATACATTTCGCAAAATTGCTAACCCTAAGACCTATCAAATAAACTTACTCCTCTATATAAATGAAATGAAAAGGAAAGAAAGTGGGCAATCAAATTCAGTAGTAATTTGTCTAAGTTGGGTGATGTTTCCAGTTTTATATGACTACCAGAACACATATTTTGTCAAACAACATCAAGAAGCGAAGTAAAGATGCATCTAGTACTCTACTTTTTTTACCTGATTGAAAGCGTAGAGGGTGAAGAAGTGAACAAGCCGAACAAAGAAACTGACCGCTAAGTATGGTACCTGACAGCTATTTACGCAACATTTTAACAATAAGCATATTTCATCAGTGTGATCCAGGTGGCGGTGACGGTGACGGCGGCTACGTTGCTGGGCAAAAACATCTCCGCAGTCCAGACTCTGGACCCGGTGTCGCTTAAGAGGCCTTTTCACTAATAAGTTAGGGCGAAATGGGCGTTTGCACAATTTTTTTTAATGTTAATAATATAAACAGTAATTGGTTACCGCTAACGAGTATCATTAATCGTACAAGTGTAAGTTGTATTTAGTTGTCTTAATTCATTTATTATTATATATTATTAAGATACATTAATATCATTAAGTGTAAAAAAGTGTAAGCTTATTTAGTTTTATTAATTCGTTTTGTTAATAACTAATTACTATTAACTTCTCATTTTTTAACCCTCCTTTTCAGACGTGTTTATCTCACCGACATACCCTCCTTTTTCGACAACCAAACACTAACTCTGCTCTCTCCCACTCAACACCCGACATTTAATCACCCTATTATGGAAACAATTGAACTCGTCCAAACCAAAACAGAACACCTATTAATTGTACCTGAAGAACTTAAACCCAAACTCAACCCAGCTGATTTTCCACTATTAGGGGATGACCCTGGGAGAATTGCACAAGAACAGAACATAATAGAGGCAGGAAGACATGGAGTACGATTGTGGGCGATACTAGTAATCTAGGCAAACTACAGTTCGTGGCTAGTAGCGTAGACGATCCAAGACAAGCACCTTTGGAGGTCCTTAAGCAAGGCACATTGAAGTGAAACAACTTTCTACTGGGATTCTTTCTTAAGAGTTGGCTAGCATTTCCCTTAGTTCAAAGGTGGGCATAAAGAGCATGGAGAAATCAGGGTTTGGTAAACACAACAGTGAATGAAGAGGAGGTGTTTTTCTTTGGATCCAATAATGAGGAAAATGTTGAGAAAGTGATGAATGGAAGACCTTGGCATATACAGGGCTATCCCATATTGCTTAAGAAATGAAGTTCAGGGGTAACTCTTGATAGAAGTAAGCTAGAGACAATACCTAACCTTTGTGGGTGAATTTTCACAAAATACCATTAGAGTATTGGTCGATTGAAGGGATGATTCATATTGTCAGCAAGTTAGGGAAGCCGTTAAGAATGGATGAGAATATGGCTATAATGAAGAGAATAGGTCATGCCAAAGTTTGCTTAGATATGAATGTGTCAGGAAAGCTCCTTGACTCCCTAAAAATAATGAAGTTAGGTGAAGGGGGGAACCTAGAGGAAGATGTCATTCGAGTCTCATACATGTGGAAATCTTAAAACATAAAAGAAAAGAAGGAATAGAGAAGGAAGGAAGTTCTGGATAATGAGCAAAACAGGTAGGAACTGAGTCGCTTGAGAAGAACAAATCTGGGAGGGAAGGAGGAAGAATAAGAGGCAAACAAAAATGGGAATAATAGCATGGAGATAGTAGCAACTCAAACTATGGAAAGTCCAGCAGAAAATAAGGAAATTCAGGATGATGATGGGAATAATGGTAAGGAGACGATAGCAACTAAAACAATGGACATTTTAGCAGATAGTGAAGAAATATAGGGTGAGATTAGGAATCAAATCCAAAATGGAGAAGAGGTTATTAATTCAATCAAGGCTAAACATGTAATAGAGGGAAATGGGATAGAACAAGAAGAAGACATAAGAACTTCCGGGTTGGAAAGAGGAGAAATCTCAGAAACCAAGCAGATTCGAGAAGCAGGGTCCCTTAATGCAGGTAGGAAATCCAAAAGGGGGAAGTCTGGGAAAAGAAAAATAATCAGATTAGCTACCTGGAATATCAGAGGGCTAAATAGTCTAAACAAGCAGTTAGCAGTTAGGGATTTTGTAAATAGAAAACTAACAGACTTTGTGGGCTTATTAGAAATTAAAAATAAAAAGGATCAAGTGAAGCGAAGTACGTAGTTTTTGGCGACGGATCGGAGATTGATTACGAATCATAACAATGATGCTAATGGGAGGATAATCGTTGGATTTAACCCCTCAATAGCACGACAACGTATTCACCTGGAACAACAAACAACCAGGATATTGGCACCTTTTGAAGAAATTAAATCGATGTTTAGTGAATGCTTCCTGGTTACATCAAATTTCTAATAGCTTAGCAAAGTTTGAGGAACCCACAACATCGGATCACAGTTCAATAATATTAGAGCTGCAATATGTTAAGGAGAAATGGAAAACTCAATTCAGATTTTTTAATAGTCTAATGCAATATCCTAACTTCCAGGTAGCTTTAAGAGAAGGAATGCAACTGAAGACAGACGGTTGATACAAAATAATTCTGGCTAAGCAGGAAATTAGAGGCAGTAAGGAATAAACTGAAGATCATTAGCTAGGAGGTAATCAAGTTGGAGCAGGATGAACAAAATAAAGCTTTAGAGAAACTTCAAGAAAGTCAACGAAGGATCCTTCTCAATCCTGAAAATATACCATTGAGAGAGGAGGACGTTGTTTGATACAGGGTTATAATAAAATTATGGAGGAGGACCTTAGCTAACTCAAACAAAAATCCAGAATATTATGGCTAAAAGAAGGTGATAGATGCTCTAAGTTCTACCTAAATTCTATCATAGCCAGAAGGAATAAAAACAACATCAAGCAGCTAAAAGATGATAGAGGCCAGGAAATCTTAGATCAGAAGCAAATGAAAGAACATGCCTTTGAATTCTTTAGCAAGCAATATGGGGAAGAAATAGAAGTGCAAGAAATCTTGAACATTGTAACAAGGGGAATGAAGCAAATATTAAATATGGAAAGGAATGATCTCATTAAGGAAGTAGATGATGAAGAGATCATAAGTACAATGGATTCAATGGATGCTTCTTTCAAAAAAAACTAGAACATCCTAGGGGGAGAAGTAATAGTGGCAGTGAAGGAGTTCTTTCAAAATGAATAAGGCATATGTGAGCCTAATCCCTAAGCAATCCAATGCAAGTAAATTGGTATATAATTTATACCAATAGCCTACTGCAATGTCTTATACAAGATAATCACTAAGATACTAGCCAACAGATCAGATTGAAGAGTTCCATGGGAAGCATCATCAATCTTGCACAAAATGCTTTCATTAAAAGCCAAAGTGTAGGAAACAATATCTTATTGTGCCAAAAATTACTCAAAGGTTACAACATTAAGGCCAACGTGAAGAATTGCACAATTAAGATAGATTTGGCGTCAGTGACCTGGAGTTTCATTACAAAAATTCTTGAAGCAATAAGATACCCTCCTAAATTCAGGATATGGATCGAGGAATGCATTTCATCTTCCACTTTAGTAATACTAGTCAACGGAAAACTAACCAAGCTGATCAAAGCCAAGGAGATGGCTGAAGCAAAGGGACCCAATATCCTCATATCTGTTTGTATTCTGTGTGGAGGCCTTGTTAGTTCTATTGGAGGGGAAAACAAGAAACTATGTTAGGTTCCAATACCACCAAAAATGTAAAGGTACAAAAAAAAAAACATCTTGCTTTTGCAGCTAACATCCTTTTTTTTGCAGGGCAGGTCAATATTTAATCAACACCATATTACAAGCTATGAAAGAATTTGAGGCAATTTTTGGATTAAGAAGTAATTCTAACAAAAGTTGCTACTACCTCTCTAAAGATGCCAATAATGAAAAAGCCTCAAGGGCAATTGGAAATGAGTATCAAGTAGGGGTAGCTACCTATTAAACATCTCAGAGTGTCAATTTCACAAAGAAGAGTAAATCCAATAGATTGTAAATTGCTTTTGGATAGGTTAAACATGAAGATCAACCACTAGAGCAACATATTCCTTAGCTATGGGGGGAAGCTATAATTGGTTCTAAACATACTCAACAACACGGAAACATATTGGATCAATCATATTAGTCTTCCAAATAGTGTTTTAAAGTAGATAGATAAGAAACTAAGGAGGTTTGGGAATCTATTAAGCTAAACTTCTTAACAAAATCAGTATGGTAAAGAAGTTATAGTGTTTATGCAGCCAAAAGGAGGAGTTGTGGGTTAAATGGGTTCACAATGTCTACATAAAGGGTGAAAGCATATGAAGCCTCAAACCTAAGCAGACTATGTCATGGAACCTTAAACAAATCCTGGGATCAAGACACCAGAAGCAAGATTTGATACATCACAAGATTGGAAAAGGGGAATCAACCTACTTTTGGTATGATAACTGGCATAGAAGAGGTCCACTATACAAGATAGCAGAATTTCAACACCTAAGGTTAGTTATTAGTCCAATCACAAGGGTAAGCAAGTTTATTGCAAACAATCGATGGAAATAACCGTATCATTACACCAGAGGAGTGGATATTATAATGAACAACATTCCAAGATGTCAAGGAGCAAAACAGGCTGGAATCCTCTAGATTGCCAATGGATCAACAACATTTAGCATAAAGGCATGCACAATCTTCATCTTAAATGATTCTAACAGTAGAGTTAAATGGTGTAAGCTAGTATGGAATAATGAAATACCCTTCTCACATGCCTTTATCTTATGGCTGGGGATTAGAAAGAGGCTCATGACCAAAGGCAGGCTTAGAACACTCTTAGACTCAACAACTTGTGAGCTCTGTAACTCTCAACCTGAAATAATATATCACTTAATGGTAAATTATGAGTACACCTGCAACATCTAGAGGAAAATGAAAAGAATGTTGAATCTCAAAGCTAGCCACTCTAAAAATGGGACAAAAAGCGGACCTCAAACTAGTTAAAATCAATCTTACAATCATGGTGTACACAATTTGGGAAGAAAGGAATATAAGAATCTTCATAAAGGAGCAAAAAGACAACGAACAACTATGCCAGAAAATTATACTTCAATACAAATTGAACATGATAGCAAAAGGAATAGGGAAACACCTCTCAATTGACATGCAGAGAAGATGGTACTAGACTAGATACAATTGAAGATGAGATTATACACATGCTTCTTTTTTTACTTTATATCTCTCCTTTTTGACAATTTGATCCTTATAAGGTTGTACTGTTTTACTAATTATTAATAATAACTCATTAATTTTCAAAAAAACTTCTCAATTTTTTATTGAGCAATAATATGTTTATTAAAATCTATATAGAAATAAGATGAGTCTGCAATTTAATTTTTATCTCTATTATTGAAATTTTATTTCTCATATTTTATATTTTATTAATAAGTTTTTATAAAAAAATTATTATGAAATATCAAAATGGGCATTTAAACAATTTTTTATCTTAATAATATAAACGATAATTATATATTATTAAGATACATTAGTTACCACTAACAAATATCATTAATCGTATAAGAGTGTAAGCATATTTAATTATATTAATTCATTTATTATATATTATTGAGATATCATTAATTGCAAAAAAAAGTGTAAACATATTTAGTTGTATTAATTTGATTTGTTAATAACTAATTACTATTAACTTCTCAATTTTTTATTGAGCAATACTACGTTTATTAAAGTCTATATGGTAATAAGTTGATTCCTCAATTCAATTTTTATCTTCGTTATTGAAAAATAATTTCTCATATTTTTATTTTATTAAAAAGTTTTTATTATTAAATGTTAGTTTTTAAATTTTATTTAATTTCAATAAAGAGAGTTGCAAAAATTGCAACATGAAAGTAGAATAATGGTATAACACAAAATGTGGAACCAATATGATTTCCTCTTCACTTATTAAAAGAAAAATGACAGTGGAATTCTCAAAATAAAACTTGGAGAGCAGACATAAGCTAAGAGTTATTAGAACAAACTGCTATAAATATATATTTAAGCTATATTTTTCTTATCTCTTTCATTATATTTATGCTTGGTGTAATTTTCATTTGATTAATTTTCACATTCAATTACTAGTTTGGGAAATTTATTTACTAATTTTCAAAATTATTTCAAATTTTGTACATGTAATTCACCCTGCCCTCTTCTGTGCAAAGATCATAATATCACTTGATTTTTATTAGAAAATTAGGATAAGAAACTTTTTTTTATGTAAAGGGGTTAATCTTTTGGAAGTTATTATGTCCCAAAGAAAATCATTTTGTAGATAAAGTGAACGGTAAACTACCTAAGGATGGAAATAAGTGGAGCAACAATATCGAGAGACTCACTACATTAAATAAGAAAGAGGTATATTTTATTTTCTGCATTAATTAAAAGTGAGTTTAATAGGTTTTGCATGTGTGAGATGCCTAAGCAATATGACATACACTTAATATCATGCACGGGATGACCAGTCAAATGAATGAGAGTAAGTGATGACATTTTGCATTAGTATGAATTATTTTACGTAAAATATAATGAATCAATTTATAGCATGCATATTCGATTTATTGTTTTACTAATTCTCTTAAAAGTTTTAGTAAAAATCACATTAACCTTGAAATTTTGAGAAAGTCAGTTAGGTCTTTACCAAAGACATAGGAGACAAATTGATATCCATTCAAGAAGCAAAAGATTTAAACATCTTACTATTAAAAGATCTCACTAGAACTCCTTACATATGAGATGTGAATAAAAATTGAATGAAGATGAAGTATCTCCAATATGAATAGTAGATTTCAAAGCCTCTGAGAATGAGATAAATAACAATGAGGAGACCTCCCTAAGTGAAACTAATCTTAATGACATAAAGTTTAAAGTAAAGAAATTCATTAAGTTCTTAAAGTAGAAGTGAGACAAATAATTAAGGACCTACTTAAGGATACAATAAAGACCTTGTAAGCTTAATCTATCATTTTAATCAAACCTCCCTCTCTCATTAGCACAAATCTAGGTAATGATAAAATCATTTGGCCAATTATACATAAAACTTAAAGCAAGGTAATGGGTGACACTCGCCTTCTACAAAGCTCCATTTCATCCATCATGTACCTTCTCCTAGTGAACCTCTCATTGTTTCTCCTCCATTAGAGATCCTTCAAGTAGAAGCAACTCCTTAGTCTAGCACTTTAGTAAGGTTATGTTTAGATAAAAGAGCACATTTACATTAAATGCAAAGATGGGCTGCTTCAAGGTAGGGGTAACTTAGGCTTAGAAACTATCATGGTTAATAAGGAATAATATTTCCTTTTTAGATTTTCATATGAGCAAAAGATGTGTAGAATACTAGAATAAGGACCTTGTAATTACTATGGCAAGCCATTGATCCTTCAAACGTGGAGATTAGGAATGAGCCTTGATAAATAGTTTGAACCTAATCCCCATATGGGTGCACTTTTGTAATATTATCCTGAAATATTAGAGTACTTTAGGCCTTATTTATATAGCTAGCACTATTAGGAAGCCCCTATTCCTTGATGAATATGTAGTAAGTATCAAGAGGGTATGCTTTTCTAAGGTAAGCAGTGAAGATGAGGTTTAAAAAGAACTTCATAACACCTTAAGACTAATTAGGCTAGGAAAAAAAGAGCTCAAAAAGGTAGAGATTAGTATTTCAAAGGCCTAGAAACAAATTTTCAATCAACATTTTGTTAGTAGTGTGCCCTAGGCCAATGGAAATATGTGTTTTTTGTACTAACATTATGACTTATTAATAATATATTATGAGGTATTGTTGGACCCCGTTTCCGGAGTCCAACGGACTGAGACATAAACCTTGAGCTTAACTTCTTGAAGGATCATTAGCTGT
>JAOQMQ010000005.1:22686425-22717242 GCA_027563845.1 Erythroxylum subrotundum | reverse complement strand
ATGATTTGATTAATTGATGAAATTTCTGAATGAATTGATAATTATGAAAATTGTTTGAATTGAGAAATGATAAAAAAATTGTTTGATTTATGATTTTAAGGAATTGCTATGATTCTTGCATTCTTAGTGTTTAAATGTTTGAGATTTTAATATGAGAATGACATTTGGTTTAAATGTTTTAGAAATTGTGCATTCTTGAATGATTGAGAATGTGTTATGTAAATTGCTATGTGAAATTATGTGTAGTTGTAAATGTCAATGTGTCTAGTTAGACACGATATGAGAACTAAGTTTCGAAATGTGCCTTCGGGTAATTCGATTTTTTTTCAAGTATGAGCATGTCTGTTATGTGGGTTTGGTTAGGTCTCTTAAGATAGGTCAAGTGCACTTGTCCTGCCCGCTAGTGGCATTGGAGTTCATTTTAAGGACTCACATAAGTTCACGGCTACACCGACCGCTATGCGAGAAGGTGTAGTACGTTCTGTTCACGGCTGCACATGATCGCTATTCGGGAATGTGCAGTACGTTCCGTTTGGACCGACCCAAACCATTTTTATGTGCTATATGTTTTTAATTTGTTTAAGATGTGATGCACTTCTATGTGATGCATTCATGTTTTAAAATTGTTTATGATTTATGAAGAAGGAAAGAAAATTTGAGAATTTTGAGAAAGAGAAATTGAGGTTTTTCAACCGTGAAATTTATGAAATTGTTTATGAAACTTTATGAATGATGTGAAAAGTGAAAAAGTTTGAGGAATAAGAAACTTGCCAATTTTAGACTGTGAAATTTTAAGATGGCAAAAGTTTTGGAAAAATATTTTTGCTTATTTTTCTATTATAAATAGGTTATCCATTGAGCCGTCGAGCTCACCCCCTTTCATCCTCATCTCCAGGTAATCAAGAAGGAGATCGGATGAAAGAAAGTCAGTTCGTCCGTTATGTTGTGGTAGTATTTTTGTTGAAATTGGATTTTTGCAAAAATAAGAGTTTAGACATATGTTGTATATTTTGGGGAAATAGGTATTCTTGTGTATTTCGGTTTTTGCAATAGATGTTGTATCGTGGCTTGAGAATGCCACTTTGGTTTCATGATGTATATGAATTTTGAATTAATGTATGGAGTTGGGTTTGTTTATGCATGGAGATATGATTATGACTATGATTTGAGATTCTGGATAATAAGATTGATTGTGTTAGTTGATTGAGAATATTGAAGTGTGTTAGGTTAGAATTGCGTTTGTTTATGCTGGATTCCGGACGGGAGGTCCGATGATGGTTGTTAGGGTTGGATGTGATTACCGAAGTGCATTTTTGAACCCTTTGCAGGTTTGGGTTGTTAAAAATACAGCCGTTATGTTGCCCAATTTTTGTCAAATTGGGCGGGCTGGTTTGTATTTTAGTCATGAGTGAGAAATTTGTAAATGAAATAATAAGAGTTTGATTAAATTGATGAGATTTGGGTTATGATAGAATATGAAGAATTAAGTTTTGTTTAAGGATAAATTTCCAAGGGGGAAATTGTATTGATTTGTATAAGATTGATTTGAGAGAAAAAATTTTTGTACCGGATTTAGGTGAATTACCGATTTCGGAATGGGATTAGTCTTAGGATTCCAACGCGACGTGGTTCTAAAATTTTCGTTACCCGGGTGTCGGAATTCATTTTTGTCCTTACGCGATTTGCTTTCATTTTGGTTCCGTATTTTGTTATCCGATTTGTGCGATTTGATTTCGATTCGGTTTCGCTTCTTTCGCGTTCGTCCGATTTGCTTCGCTTCCGATCCGATTTGTATTCCGCGTTTTGACTTCCGATTTGCTTTGTTTCCGTTTTCTGTTCCGTTTTTCGGTTAGGGTCCGGTTCTGAGATCGGGTCCCAACACCTCGTGCGACCGACACCTCAACTACTACGCTTACGACCTATGCACTTGCAAAATATTGGGGGTTTTATAATTGTAAAACTTGCTCAACAAGTTTTTGGCACCATTGTCAGAGAGCTAGTTTAATATTTTTTGAATTCTTTTGTTTAATTAATTATGTCCCTTTTTGATGATTTCTATACTCAATCATAAGAAATAAAGAGAGAGAGAGAGAGAGGGAGAGAGAGAGAGGGAAGGAAGTTGGGTGCAAAGTAGAAGATATATCAATTTGGACATCATAAGGCAACTATGAGGAATTTGAAAAGTTAAATGCCAAGAAGAGATAAAAAGAATGATGATGGAGGAAATACATCATAGGGAGCAAAGGACTCATGTGAACTTTAATGAGACATAATTTGGTCGGAGAAATAATCATCCTTATTTGAATACTTACAATTTGCGGTGGCAGAACCATCCAAATTTCTTTTGTTCTAATAATGCAAAAAATCAAATGAGAATTCAAGGCATGCCAAGATTTCATCAAGATAAGTCTAGTTCATGGGATTCAAAATTAGATAAGATTATAAGTACAGATGAGGCCCAAAAGAGGCTAGAAGGGAAGTTCGAAGAAGTAATGGAAGATCGTGTCTCTTCTATTCATAACCTAGAGGTTCAAATGGGCCAGTTTACTAATGAATTCTGTAAAAGAAGTGTAGAAAGCTTTCTAAGCAATATAGAAGTAAATCCAAGAGAGCAATTTAAGGCTATCACACTTAGGAGTGAGAAAGACTTAAAAGAACCAGTGGAAACATAAGCTGAACCCCACATTGTAGAAAAAAATAAAGGCCCTCCATAAATTCCTCCTTCGCCTTATCCATCGAAAACACCATTCCCACAAAGACTACAAAAGAACGAATTAGATGCACCATTCGTAAAGCTCGTGGAAAAGCTAAAGAAATGGAAAATTTACTTGTGATTTGTGGAATTGTTGAAACGCAGACCCAAATACATGAAGTTCTTTAAACACATATTATCTACCAAGTGAACTTGGGACAATAATCAAATGGTAGCCATAACGGAAACCTCCAGCTACTTAATTACCAACCATATGCCCTCACAATTGATAGATCCAGGGAGCTTTACAATACCTTGTGTAGTTGGTAATTTAGAGATTTCAAAACGATTATGCGACTTAGGTGCAAGTATAAGCCTTATACCTTTATCAAATTTTAGGAAAAGTCAACTTCTATGCGTATTCAATTAACAGATCAGTTGAAAAGAAACCGTTTCACGTGGTGGAAGATGTACCTATAAAAGCCGACAAGTTTATCATTCCTATGGATTTTGCCGTGCTAGACTTTGAAGAGGATCGAAACTGTCCATTAATCCTTAGTATACCATTTTTTACCACCGAAAAAGATGTGGCAAGTGTCCATAAAGACAATCTCATCCTTTGAATTGTTGATGAACAATTAAAATTCAACATCAATAAGGTATTAAAGAATCGAAAGCAGGGGTAGCTCATTTATGAAAATTGATGAAGTCGAATCTTTAAAGGAGCGAGAGGAAGAAGAACAGATGACAACAAAGATTGAGTTTAAAGAATATAAGGAAGTCTCTGTTCAAGAAGCTGAAGAAGAACAGAATGAAGAACATAGGACACAGGACATAGAGGTTGAAGAAGATAAGCAAGTCTTTGTTCATGAAGTGAAAGAAGAAGAGGAGATAGGGGTGATTGAGGAAGAACAAGAACAACTCACCCTCTTATAAGATAAATTGTTGGATTCAATAGAAGATTTAGGGAGTTTTGTTATTCCCTATTTTATTGATAGTTTGTTAGTAAAAATGACATTAATGAACTTAATTGGTTTTCTTAATTTTATCAATATTGTCCTTTTAATTATTTTGCAATTTGTAGCTTATTTATAGCTACGAATTCGGTGACATGGATGGAAGCACGCCACTCATAATTGACCCAGGTTGAGTGTGGAAAGAAAAACATGTCAAGCTAATGACGTTAACTAAGTATTACTTGGAAGGCAACCCAAAAATTAGGGTAAGTTTTATTGTTATTGTTATTGTTATTTTATTAGTATTTTGTAAGGAGTGAATTGCCGGAACTTCATGACTAGAAGTATCTCAAAATTCCTTCATCAACATCGTCTCCCCTCAATCACTGTAACATGTTCATGCTCTAACATTTCTCTTTTCCGTTTGTTGTTACTTTTTCTTGTCAATTCTAGTTTCTTTTATATATTGTTGTTCTCCTCATATTGAGGACAATGTGCAGTTCGGAGGTTTTCATTTGTCATCATGAATGTGAATTTTGCATGTTATGTTGTTTGTTTTTTAGGTTGACATTGTGTGAATTGTGTGAATGTATCAATGGGTATGACTTAACGGAATTAGTTTATCTTTGAACACAATCTTCTAAGTTGTAAAGATTTATTAGCTTGCGTAATTCATCTCTAGGTATCTTTAGTTAAATATACATGTTAATTAGAATTTGACGTTAATTTGCTCACCTTAAGAAATTTGTTACATACATTTATAATCATAGGTCAATTAAATAAGTAATATTGTTAGTATCTTTTCATGAAAATGATTAGCTAAATAAATAAGGTAGGCAATAAAATGTGAAAACAAAACAAACAAATATTGTGTATATCTTAAGCAAATAACTATTTAGCTAACCTTTGGTTTGTGAATAAAGTTAATAGACAGTTAAGAATGTGATATAGCTGAGTCATCGGGAGAAATTTATTACAAATGTTTATCTTCGCGTCAAAAGATTATAATGACATTTCAACCGAGTCTAATAAGGAAATATTCATCACAAATATTTATTTTCGTGGTAAAAGGCTACGCCAACGTTAAAGAAAATTAGTGGTGAGGTTTGTAACATTCTCACTTAAAATTGTCACCTAACTTTTTCAGTCGTGCATACCATCCCCTTCGTTGAGGACGCACAACAATAAAAAATTGTTATGTGATTATAATACTAAACAAACACTTTTAAGTTTGTTATTATTCGTAAAGGGCATAAATCATAAACGTTTGTTTTTATGTTTTTCCTAATTTTTCTTGGATACTTGTATATATTCTTCTTTTTTTAGTTTTGAATTATGTTTTAAATTTTAACAGTAGGAAGGCTTCATTAAGGTAGACAAGTTGAAACATTTTTAACAAAACCTCCGCTTTTATTCATTTTTTATTTTTAATAACATATAAAAGACTTCTATCAGCTAAACCCTAAAGACCAGACCCCTAAACCTCGTCTTCATCCGTTCCATTATCTCCTCTCTCGGCCACTAGCCTCCATGGATACGACCTCACCACCTTCTGGTGTGAGTCCTAAACTTATACAAAAAGCCGTAGACTCTCTGTTGAAGTGGAGAGCAGCCAAATCAAAATCCCAAAAGCCTCAACTTCTGGAGCTTGACGAGTTCGTATACTTGCTCTTGACCCTCAAAAAAATCCCACAAAAGCCTTTTAGCCGCAAAAGTGCACACAAAATCCCACTTCCTCATCCTCTCTTTGGCCTTAACGACAACCCCGAGCTCTGCTTGATCATCGACGACAGACCCAAGGCCGGCCTCAACAAAGATGCCGCCAAAAAGAAGATCGACAGCGATGGTATACCAATCTCCAAAATCATTAAGCTCTCCAAGCTTAAAACGGACTACCGTCCTTTTGAAGCGAAGCGAAAGCTGTGTGATTCTTATGACATGTTCTTAGCTGACAAAAGGGTGATTCCGTTATTACCAAAGTTGCTGGGGAAGCAGTTTGAGAAGAAGAAGAAGATTCCGGTTGGAGTTGATTTGAAGCACAAGAATTGGAAGGAGCAGATTGAGAATGCTTGTGGGTCGGCATTGTTGTGTGTTAGGAATGGGACCAGTTGTTCGGTGAAGGTGGGTAAACTTTCAATGGATAGAGAGAGTATAGTGAGCAATGTGGGGGCTGCTATTAATGGGATTGCAGAGATTGCGCCTAGGAAGTGGGGGGGCATTCGGTCGTTTCACTTGAAGTTGTTTGAGAGCTTGGCTTTGCCACTTTATCAGGCAGTGCCTGATTTGAAGTTGAGGATTGAGACTTGTAAGGAGGAAAAAGAGGTGGATAAGACAGAGGTTCAGGAAGAAAAAGTTGGGAAGAAGAAGAGAGGGAGGATTCACGAGGTAAGGTATATGGATAACACAGCCAATTTGGTTAACAAACTTGATGAAGAAAAATTGGAGGCTGCAAATAACAACAACAATGATAGTTATGATGAAGCTCTAGATGATGATCATGATGATAATGGTGAAAATAATAATGATAAGATAGAGGGTAAGAAGAGAAAGAAGGGAGGTAGAGGGAAAGATGAGAAAAAGGAGAAAAAAGTGGCTAGGCTGAAGAGTCAAGAAGGCACCAAATCAGAGAAGCAGAAAGCGAATGTGAAAGATGAGGATATTCTCAAAGAGAAGAAGCAAAAGCGAGTGGGGAAATTGAAGTGAAAGGATTCTGTCAAAGGAAAGTGAAGTCTGGCTGGAGAATTACTCGATGAAGCTAGAGCTGTAGAGTTTATGCAGATGAAGTTTTGATGATTGTTGGACTTGAATGGATCAAGTATGACTTCTCTTGTCCTTCAGCAGTTTTTGATTTATATATATTTTTTGTATTTGTGTTCTGATTCCTTGCTTAATGTCTGTTACATTGGAGAAGTTAACTTAAGAGCTTTTATTTTATTAGAATTGCTGATTCTGGACAAGACTAAGTGAATTTCCTATGTACTCTTTTATTCTTCTGTTCTGATCTTTTCTCTATTTCCCTCCCATATTTTCGGGGATTTGATGATTCTCACCATGTTTTATTAAACGAACCCTCTCAGCATTTGTAAACTATATTTGTCTAGGAATTGCTTAATTAAGAAGTACCTTGAATTTACATGGATTCTTAGCAAGAGTGCTAAGGTATTTGCTGGATAGATTGGATCAACATCATTTCTGAAGGCCACATGGTTGGAGTTGACTATCAAACTCAACAAATGTGACATTACATGGTTCTGTGAGAAAACGTGCCTTCAGAGCTAATGTTCCTGGCACCATACCTTGTTGTATTAAGATATTTAGATAGGAAGTCACAAGCAATTTGTCTTCCTTAAGACAATTTCCTATATGCCTGGGGTACTATCGTAAGGTATGAAGAAAACCCTCCAAGCAGCTAATTACATTCTTTCTATATTCCTGCTTTCTGGCTACATAGACTTAGGTGGACTTTGAAACTTGTTGACAAAGAAGTAAATAAGAAAAGCCCTCTCTCCTTCGAGGTATTGATGAGAGTAATGAAAGCCTGATTAGAAAATTCCATTGGTCTTCTCCTGGTGCTGGGAATGACTTGAGGATTACGACCCTCGGTTGACATGGATGAATTGGTTATTGCAGTTGTTTGACTTTTAAATGTAAATACAGGGATTCAAGCACCTTAAGCTAGGTAACTTTACAGGTGCAGGATAGAGACACTGAAAATGTGTTCTGCCAAGCAAGGTGCTTTTTATGAAAGGTATGTATAGGTATTTTTTAAAAGTAAATATGAGGCTTTTCGTTTGTAGAAAACGAAAGAAGAGTCACTTGAATGATCGTTAAATCCAAGCTTTTATATTCATTTGATCTTCCTGAAGGACACATTCTCCATCTCCTGACCCTTCTTTTAGCCGCCCTCGTTTTCTAAATTTAATCCGACATCTGTTCTACTAGCCTCTTCCCCTTCCGAATGAGAATCATCTTCCCGTAAACTTCTTTTTCATATCTATATGATCCTCCTGAAGGACCTAACCTGAACAAAACTAGATCATATAACTTGAATCTGGCTCTAATTTCAACATTCTCATTTCATTAGTTTAGTGCCATACGTTCTGCATTTCTCGACTCTTCTTTTAACGAAACTCTTCTAAATCTAATCCAACATCTGTTCTACCAGTCCCTTCCCCTTAGAATCATTTATGTCAAGTGACAACTCTTTTTACCGTTTGATTGTAATTAACATGGGAACAGCATAGCTATAGTATCCTACTTGAATTGCTCCACTTTTCTTCGTGATATAAGTATTGATATGTCAGACAAAGTATCTTATTGACTACCAATTCTCTGGGAACCTATATATGCAAAAAGTTATTTTTGCCGATTTTAACTTCCAGCGAAGCCCAAATAGCTGAAAAACATGAATTCGGATGGATTTCAGTGAGGTACCTACCTGGCGAGCATTTTTGGTTCTAGATACTGTCGAGAACAAGAGCAAATTTGAGCCCCATTTGTTACGATGAAAAACTTACTCTAAAGGTAAGAGTAACATCCTTAATATACCATGCAACAATATTGCTAGAAAGGCTTAACTCATCCCCAAAAGTTAGCTTAAGAGGGGGAGATTTGCACACTATTATAAATTATTGAATGCTCTCATACTTGTAAATTCTAACATGGTATCAAAACAAGTTACTTTTATGTTAGTCGTTAACTCCTCAAAATGATAGATTATGTCACGTGTTAGACCTACACGTGAGGGGGGTGTGTTGAAATATAAAGAGTGAGAGTTTGTCCTACATTGAAGAAAGAAAGGAAAGAAGATTAACATATAAATCTAGTGATCTACTCCACCTATTACTAATTGGTTTTACGATAGAACCTCACTTAAACTTGTATGTGATCTAACTTTCCTTCTTATGTGGGCTCGTAGACCCATTGTAAATTCTGACAAATGTCTATGCGACATTGTGTTTCCAACTTTGCTTTTAAAAACTCATGTAAATGCTTATAGTTAGTTTTTGGCTCAGTCCCTAACACATGGTTGTAAGATTTTGTGTGTACAAGCACAAGAAGATTAAGAAATTTAAATTGAACTTAAACAAAGGGAATATCCATCTCGCCCAACTTCCAGAGTAGGATGCCAATGCATGGAACTGAATTTGAAGGTAGAAACTATGATTCGGTAATATTTTCTTTGCAGAAACTTGTGCTTTTTACGGAGGAAGTGATATTGGAATGCAGTTCAACTATGAAATTCATTTTTTGGGTAGAGAATAGAATGAGGATTATAGGCACCAATGAGTTGTCCTTGGGAGCTTCATGTTACCATTAAATTCGCAGATTGCAGTTAAGTGAGCCAATATAATATAGGTTTGAATGCAAATTTGCAGTTAATTTAATAGTAATGTTTGTTTTACTGGGCTTGAATCTTTCTTATGCAAAATCCTTTTGGGTTGAATCACGTATTCAATTCCACGCCTGGTTTCCATTTTAGCGAAGAGCCAAAATGTAGCGGATTTTGTTTTTTTTTTTAAGGTAACTAAATTTATAGACAAAAGGTCCAAATATACAATATCAAGACTATGCTTAACCACACAGACAAGATAGTGAAAAGCTACTAACTCTAAGTTAGCTATGTAATTGAATTACAAGTATAGTTTAGATCTTATTTCATCAAAAATTTCAAAGATGATATTCCTAGCCAAAGTTGCCAGTCTCATCCTTAGGAGTAGCATGCTTTGACTTGATACAATTTCTATCTCATTGTCTTTTTTCAAAAAAAGAAACAATAATTTAAATTAATAAATTGAGAAGTTAGTATAGTTATGCCGAAATAACAAAATAGCAAGGGTAGTACTGTAGCTATCCTTGCATACATATGCAGGGGGTAAGAACTAAACAAAAGGGAAGATTATACTAAGATAAACAACCAAGCTATAGTAGATCAGTGAGCTTGATGTTCAATGAGGATAAGATGTCTGTGCCGCAAGTCTGTTTGAGATTTTTAAGTAGGATCAACTCTTTGAATTTCCTAAAGATCTCTATAATTACGGACTCCTTGAAGGAACTTTTGTTTGCAAATATTCTGGAGTTTCTTTCTTTCCACAATACATATACAAAAAGGCTTAAGGACAGGATATGAATCAACTTGTTTGAACTTAAGTGAGCTGTCAGGTTGAGCAATTTTTGTGTAATCTCAGTGAAGGAGTTCCCAGGATCAAGCTATAGACACTTCCTTATGACATGATCCCATATGGTGCTGTTGAAAGGACATGAAAAAAAGAGATGATCTCTTGTTTCCATATGAACTCGACACATTGGACAAGTTTTGTCCACTTACAGATATGATATTCTATTGGATGTATTGAGTCTATTTTGGATTATTAACCATTGTATAAAGGTTACTCTTGGGGTTAAAGCCTTGCTCCATATGATCTTGTGCCAAACTACCTTTGAGCTTCTTCTTTTTAACAGGTCTTTGATGCTTTTATTGGTAAGTTTATGGGTGAGTTGGTCTTGCTAATAAAAGGTATCAAAAGAGGTTGGGTTGGGTGGATAAGCAGGTCGTAGGTGTCTTAGGCTATGAATGAAATGCCAGGATACATCATTAATCATGGAGCTAAGTCTTATGTTGAGAGATGAGGTTTGCGAACTATTTAAGCTGTTGAAATATTGTATGTGTTATCCCATGCCCAACCAATTGTCATACCAAAGAGATACCAATCTAGAATTCCTGATTGTGCATGAGACTTCATTTTGTACCCTATCTTTCAACTTCAGAAGTTGGTTGAGAAAGTGAGAGTATGAGGCAATTTGCTTAATTCCCTATATGCTTCTGCCTTTGAGGAAGTAAAAGTGTAGCCATCTTATCTAAAGTGAAGTTTTACCTGTTAGTATCCACCATAGTCTTTTAAGAATCAAAGTCTGATTTATGGTCTTGGTTGGAGTAATGTTTAGTCCACCTTTTTTAGGAAGACATATGTTTACCCATTTTACTTTGGCAAATCCTTTAGCACCTTTTAGATGGCTTCATAAAAAAGTTTTTGAGCAACTTTTCAATCGATTTAATTATGCCTTGGGAGAGAAAAATGTGGGAACTCCAATATATGTGTAATGAATTTAGCACCAATTTGATGAGTTTCATCTTCCCAGTATAAGAGAGAAATTTATTTACCCACGAATTGATCTTCTTCTAAATTTTCTCTAAAAGTGGTGTGCACCTTCATGAAGTTGAACCTTTTAGTTGAGACAGGTAATCCCAGGTATATACGGGGTGGATTTTTTAATTTCATTCAAGTGGTTTGAGAGATGAGAGGTCCCAAAACATTGGCACTATTGGATAGGAGGAAGTGACTCTTGTTTGTGTTTATTTGCAGACCTATAAAATTGTCGAGAGCTTTCATGTAAGTTCGAATGGAGTCCATTTTTCCCTGTAAAATAAGAGCACATCATCTGCAAAACAAAGGTTAATTAAGCCAATTTTCTTCCACTATGCACGATGTCTGAAACTGGAGTTGAGGAGCACTTCGTGTTTGATGATTGCATTAAGAGTCTCCATGCAAAATATGAAGAGATAAAGGGATGGGGGATCCCCCTGTCTAAGACCTCTAGCTGCTTTTGTAACACCCACACACCCCTTAGGAGGATATGCAGATGCCACATAAAACAGTACTAAAACAATCTAAAACATGCTAAAGCATTTCCAGAAACTCAAGTAACCTACATTTCATTCCACAAGTTTACTTTTCACATACAAGCCTTAAATCCAAATCCAACCTTTATTAAGGTTATTACAAACCATCAAACAAAATACAAATTCCAATATGTCTCATTACATTAAATACAACTCAAAAATAAACTGAACATTTCCAAAACAAAACAAAATCTCCTTGGCCACTGCGGTTGTCTTTGTCCCAGTCTTTAAATCTTCTTATCAGAACCTACAGGGAGGCAAAATCACCGTGCTAAGTATAAAGCTTAGTGGGAAAATAATTAAACAAGATATAATTTGGTGACTATTTCTAACAGTCATCTAACATTCACATATACAGAATCATATCACATCTCAAGCAATTTTTAATTGTTCATATTAAAGCGCAATCCAAACAATATGTATCTCAGAATAGAATATAACATATCAAAACAGGATATATTGGCTTCAGAGCAAAGCTTACAAGGATCAGACCAGAATACCATAATATCATAACATAACTTTAAAGTACAAGAACATAACTTGTCTGTATTAAAACAGTATTTGATTATATCATAACAGAACTTAGTTATTTCATAACAGAACTTGATTATATCAGAACTGAGTATGTAACATAATACAAAACAAATTAGCCTACTTATCTTTTTTATAAAAGTGGGTAATGGGACCAGAATAAAAGATATCCATGTTTGGTAAATGAAACAGAAGAGACTTAAGCCTTTGAAACAGAAGACACAAAAGTATCTAAAATCAGAAGACATTGGAGTATATGGCACGGAAGACACCTTAGTGTCTAGTTGTAGGAGCAGCTGCAGACCCTTCTAGGCATGCCTATTTACCCATGACTAGGACTTGGCAGTTTTAAAATAAATCAGTTCAGATTTTAGAATCACATGCAAAAGATGTAGTTCATAACATATGTCTTTATTCCATTTTTCTCAAATTGAACATAATCTTTCACATCCAACATCTTAACATACCTCATGAACATAAACATTTGCAATAATGTACCAATAAATGCATTATGTATATACGCATTACATATAATCACACAAATTCCCAATTCATAAACATTCATATTCAATTCTCATCACATAAGCCCTTTGAAACACATTTGTGTTCATAAGGACACATTCATCCTTGAACACACCATACATTTCCACATTAGACATATTATTTCCTAACCACACATTCCTTAAGTAATTACCTCAATTAACAATCCATAACTTTTACTCAATTAATCTAACCTCAATTTAAGTTCATTTCACACCTTAAACAAGTCCGATTAAGTCCCAATGTACCAAATAAAATGACCTAACCTTATATAGTCCAACAATTGGACAAAACCAAGTTTTCACCTTCCTAACTATTTCCCACAACCGTGGGAATGTGCTTTATAAATCCCTCGATCGTGGGATGAGTGAACTGAAGGTTCACTCACCCACAACCTTCAGTTTGTTTCCAAAACTTAACTTCTTCACTTCCATTCGACACACCTTCACCAAAGTCCATCAATTTCACTTCAATTCTACCTTATTCATGCTTCAATATCTCATCAAATTCATGTCCAAAACAATTCAAAAATCATTCATTAAGCATCTCACAATCTATGATCATTTAGGTATCAACATGCAAAGCAAAAGCTATGAAACAAGTATCATGTTCCAGACCTCAATTCATCATCAATTCAATACATATTTTATCCAATTCAAGCATCAAATAATTCATATTATAGCATGCTATCAAGTTTAGCATTCCCTTACATTCTTAACTTCAAATTCCTACTCCAAAGAACAAGTCAATCAAATGCTTCATGTAACCAACACAAGTCCAAGATCAAGGTGCAAATCTTAGCACCAAGAAGACAATATAGAAGATAACATAATCTACTTCCTTGATGCAATATTTGGCTAAGAATTTGAAGTGGTAATGCACAGATTTGTAGCAAAATTTCAGAGCTGAAGGAGGGGGATAGTTTCGATGGTGATTAAGCAAGAAGAGAAAGAATAACCAGCAGAAACACTTCTGCCTTAGCTGGACTCATTTGATGCTAGGTGTCACTCCCACCATAAGGCATATATCTCCTTTGCATGTATCACATATGTCCTACATTTAAGCAACCAATTGTCACACTTCCATTAAGCCATTTTTCACTTAATGAATGCTGCCAAATGCCACAATTCAATCAGGCCACTTGTCACTCGACCAAGGTTGCCAAATGTCAATGCATTAGCTATGCCAAATGTTTCTAATTCATAGGCTTGGTCATTCTAATTTTTCATGTACCAACTTGACAATTTTCTTAGTCCAAATATACATTTTAATACCTCAATTCTCTAATGATATCAATTAATTCTAAATCACTAAGTATGATCCATCAAACCAAAATTCAAACATATACAACTTACAATCATGTCACAATTTTAACACCTATCATAATTACCTTCATGAACATGTAACATTTCAACTAGGGTATAATTTGGGACCTTACAATTCTCTCCCCTTAAAAGAATTTCGTCCTCGAAATTCATACTTGATGAGAAATGTTGGACCCCAATTTTTTTTTATTTTAGAATTTAGTCCATTAATTTAGCAAGCATAAGTAGAAATTAGAATTTTGAATAGAAATGTTAGAATTAAGCTAGAGTATAATAGGTATAATAGACCAAAGGAGCAAGTGGACATTACATTAAATGAGGAAGGGTAAACTTGGAAAGAAAATAAAGTAGTCTTGAATAAATAAGAAAGAGAGGAAAAAGAAAACGTGGAGAAGAAAGAAAGAAGAAGAAGAAAACGTGGAGAAGCTAGGAAAGAAGAATAAAAACGTGGAGAAGGAGAAAGAAGAAGAAGGAAGAGGAATCAACTTGTTTTAGGTGATCTCCATCATCTTTTCTTCTTGCTTCGATAGAAAACGAATTAGAGAAATGAGTTTTGAGTTGGAAATAGAGGGAGGAAGAAGAGAACCAAGAAACCCAATTTGATTTTTCATGGATTTTAAACTAGGTCTTAGTTTTCTAGCTAGATAAACTATGGGTAGGTTAAGTCTAAGCTCAAATTTATTATTTTGATTATTGAAGCTTTATGGATTTTTATTGGAATATTGGTTTGAATGAAAAATTAGTTTGTTTGAAGGAAACCGAGAAAATCCCATGTAAGAGTAAGAGGAAAGGCAAACTTGAGTTTGGATTTCCAAGCAATTTAGGTTGGTAATATGTTTATAGTTATTGTGGAGATGAAAAAATTTCTTACCTGTGTGTATATGCTTAATTGCTTGATTTTGAATTATTGTGACTGTTGAAAAATGCATTATGATTTATTATCATGTTATGCTTTGAAAGATGTTATGACATTGGTATAATCAAAAGAGGAAAAAGCATAAGAAGCATGAAAGTATGAACATGTGATGAAATTAATTTAGCATAAAAGTTTGCTTGTGTATGGGCAAGAGAGAGATACCATTTCGTTCGTCACGTGCACGTTGACTTAAAGCCTTCTCCCGACTGCCCATTTGTGGCACATGATCTTCTAAGAAATGGACTCATTTAGTTCATGGTGTAAACTTCGGTTTCTCCATGGGACTCTCAAGCCATTATGTTTGTGCATTCATTTTGATTTGTTGAGCATGACACGAAATTGAGTGCTATGTTTTGATGGTTAATTATACATGATATGTTTTATGTGATAACATCCTTATCTATGAGTCTTTGAGCTAGAATTGTTGATGATTTAATTACTAGATTAAGATGATATATCTATCTATATATATGCTTGATTGTGTGCTCGTTAGCAATGGCTATAAATATCTTATCCATTGAGCCTCATAGCTCAACCCATTATTTTTCACTCCTCAAGTGCAGAACAAGAAGGTTGCTGATCTTTGCAAAGCTTTGGCAAACTCCAAGATAGCTACATTTAGTAACTAAGTTAGTTCGACTATATATGGGTAGCTTTATCAGCATATCAAACATGAGCATTCATTTGTATTTTGTATTAAGCTATTGATGTGGTTGTTGATATTTAATTAAAGCTATGCTCAAACTCCGTTTTTTTTAGTAATGAGATTAAGAGTTGAAGAAGTTTCCTTTGTACATGTTCTTATCTATCTTTTGTTGAGTTGTTAATTGTTGTTGGAATTGTATGTACAATTAGTGTTGGATTATTGGGTCTGAGTTGCTGATTCGAAGGTTTCGCCGCGGCGAAGTCAGACTTTGGCAGTAGCAAACCTTTCCCAAGAGGTGCTTTTGTTTGATCTGGCAACTTCGCCGTGGTGAAGCCAAACTTTGGCCACGACGAACTTGTCCCGAAAAGGTTCTTTTTCTTGACCTTGAACCTTCGCCGTGACGAATTTTCCTGAAAGGTCCTTAGTAGTATTCCCTAGTTTCATCGAGACGAAGCATTTAGTTTGCCACGGCGAAGTCTGCCAGTGCTGACGCTGTTATTCTCCTCACAATTTGAAGCTTTCAGCCTCCCTCTCACATGATCTTTACCGGATCGCCTTGTAATATAGCCTTGATTGAGTGACAATTGGCCTGATTGAATTGTGGCACTTGGCAGCATTCATTAAGTGAAAAATGGCTTAATGGAAGTGTGATAATTGGTAGCTTAAATGCAGGACATAAGTGATACATGCAAAGGAGACATATGTGATACATGCAAAGGAGACATATATGATAAATGCAGGATATATGTCTCCTTTGCATGTATCAAATATGTCTTGCATTTAAGCTACCAATTGTCACACTTCCATTAAGACATTTGTCACTTAATGAATGCTGCCAAATTCCCCAATTCAATCAGGCCACTTGTCACTCAACCAAGGTTGCCAAATGTCAATGCATTAGCTATGCCGAATGTATCTAACTCATAGGCTTAGTCATTCCAATTTTTCATGTACCAACTTGACAATTTTTCTAGTCCAAATGTACATTGTAATACCTCAATTCTCTAATGGTATCAATTAAGTATGATCCATTAAACCCAAATTCAAATATATATAAATTACAATCATGTCATAATTTTAACACCTATCGTAATTACCTTCATGAACATATAACATTTCAACTAGGGTATAATTTGGGGCCTTACAGCTTTGAAGAATTTGGTAGGATTGCCATTGATCAATACTGAAAAAGAAGCAAAAGATATGCATCCCTTTATCCATCAAATGAATATGTCTGGAAACCTATAGGCCTTCAACATTTCCCATAGGAAGTCCCAGCTCACATTTTCGAAGGCTTTATGAAAGTCTATCTTGATTGTGCAATTTGGAAAGTAATTGGATCTAGAGTAACCCTTTAAAAGCTCTTGTACTATGAGATTATTATCCCTAATTTGTCTGTCATTTAAGAAGACGCCTTGATTCTTACTGATCAAAGGGGTTAGTACTCTGTTCAATCTATTTGTTATAATTTTTGAGATAATTTTGTAAAGGAAATTTGTGTAGGTCATGGGTCTGAACTCACCAAAGTTTGTGGGGTTAGAGCATTTGGGAATCAAACAAATAAAGTTTTTATTGATCTCTTTGAGAAGAACCCCCTTGGAGAAGAACTCATAGACTACTTGTTTAACAAAGTTTCCAGTGATGCTCTAGGATTTTTTTAAGACATAAACGATAAGAATATCAGGACTTGGGGCCTTCAAACCACCCATTCCAAATACTGCATTCTCAATTTCAATGTCATCCATAGGTTTAATAATAGAATCCAAATCCAGAGGCGAGACTTGTTTCAGTGAGATTTTTTTTAGATCATCAAAAGAAACATTTAAGGGACTAGGGGTACCAAGTAGGGCTTCAAAATACCTTACTACTTCCCCTTGAATTTTCTCATATGTCTGAAGTGTTAAGCCTTCCTTGGAAATAATGGAGTATATTTTTTTTGCAATTTTACCTTGCAAGAATTGAGTTAAAGAAGAAGCTAGTGCAATTGTCACCATCTTTCAACTAGCTCACTCTAGCTCTTTATTGTAATAAAGAACTATGATTGTTCATGGCCTGCATTAACTGATACAAAATCAGCTTTTCTCTATCCAACAACACTTAATTAGTATGATTTGAAGCAATTATGGATTGGATGTCTTCGAGTTCTAGTTTAGAGGAGTTAATAACAGAAGTTGTGGATCTTTGTAAAGAATTTAGTATCAACTCTTGCTTAATGATATTCAGTTTTTGAACACATCTAAATTGTTTGGTCACTAGATAATATTGGTCTGCCCCTCGTCTGCATGCTTTAAATAACCTCGATAGATTCACTAGAAAGTTGTTGAATAGAAAGGGATGATGTTTAATGACTTTTTAGAACAAGTGTCAAGAACAATTGGAGTATGATTTGATAAAAGATGATCTTTGAATTTAGCAAAACTATTGGGGAATTGGTTGAGCCAAACGTCATTGACTATGACACGATCCAATTTCTTCCTAATATACCAATAAAAAAAAATTATTAGACCAAGTGAAAATGTGTCCAACAAACTTGAGATTATTCACTCCTAGGTCCTCTACACATTCTTTTAGATCAACTGTGTAGTTCTTTAAGTTGTAGTGTCCTTGTGCTTCTGAAGTGTATAAGGTTGAGTTGAAATCTCCATAGATGATCCATGATTTAGAGATGCTATTGTTGATAGTTTTGTGGTTGTTCCATAAGCTTCTTCTCTAAAATACAAAATTGCTTGCATATATAAATGATATATTCAAGTTAATTTGCTCTTGTAAGAAGAAGAGGTTAAGGTGCATAGCTTGATCTGTGAAGTCCAATAAATCTACTTTGATGTCATCCTTCTTATAGCAGGTAATAATTCTACCAAGAGCATGGTGATTATGGTTTGTAAGCATAATCCAATAGGAACCAAAAACTTCTAACTTGGCAAGGTTTTCTAACCTAGTTTTGGTTTCAATCAAGCCAATATTGAGAGGCTTCTTCCTCAAAACAAAGTCCCTTAAAGATGAGAGCTTGGTAGGATAATTTATTCCTCTAACATTCCATATAATTATAGATATATTAAAGGGTTTAGTTTATGAAGCATTTTCCTTTTCCCCTTTTGGATCTCCTTCTCTCCATAGTTTGGAATTTGGCACTGCCTTCAGCATCATTGGTTCACTTAGTTCTAATCGGGACATCTGATGTACTAAATACACTGGTATTAACATTTTCCAGCTCTTCTGTAGTATGATTCAGACATTCTAAAGTAACATTTGTGGCTAGTGATTTTATATTGTCTTCATTCTAGTTAGCAAGTGTTGCATTAGATATCTCTATATTATTGCTATTTGCATTGTGCAATATATTTTGATCATTGAGTTAAGGACTATACTCATCATTTCCTTCCTTTTACTTCTCATTATTTTGGACCTCCATGTTTTTAGGGATGGTGAAAGGCTCAGGGTTTGACAATGTAATAGTACCATTTTGTGTAGCTATAGTTTCTGTAGTTGGGAATATAGGATTGTGTTTCTCTATAGTTTCTAGAGGTTGAACCTCTTGTGCTACCCCCATAAGCTCTTGATAGATTATAGTTTTAAATGTTTTCCCCGTTGGTTTCCAAGTCTTACCTTGAGTTTTAGAGGGTGGCTTCTAGTGGTAAGAAATGGATATGCTATCTGGCCATAAGTTGTCATCTTCCCTTAGTCTCATAATTAGGATTGCATTTGGGAGATCTTTGGAAAGTTCCACACTGATGCATATCCTTACATAGCCTATTTGTTTCTTCTTAGCATTGTGTTTATCTATGCACAACGGTCGTCCAATGTAGCTAGCTAAGGAGCTTAACCCCTGGGTTGTCCAATATTCAAGGGGTACATTGTGGAAGTTTATCTAAAGTGGGATGTTTGAGATCTTAATGATTTGTAGTCTCAAGCTGCCAAGTTTGTAGAAATATTGGTTGGTTACTAAGATGCCATGGTCCTTCTTCTAGGATTTTTTAAGCTTCAGAAATTACAGAGAAGGTAAATAGAATCATATTGTCCTCGGAGAGAAGAACATCAGTCCTTTATGTTTTCAAATTTTGTTGGCCCATTTTGATATTATTGGAAAAGCTAGCTGTTAGTCAAAGAAGAATCCAACGATTATGGATTAATAACTACTTGCTCCTTCCTTCAGTACCCCAAGGTCAGGGTAGACAAAGAGTTTGTCATCCATTTCCAAGGGTGGTGTACAAGCCAAGTTCAAGGGGATATGATCGCCTACCACTTGTTTCAATGTCTTCTAGGCATAATGGGCAGCTAAGGTTAGGGATGTGGCTAGAGTTTTTTTAGTGGATAGCAGTTGTAACATACACTCAAGAATCAACCTAAAGGAACTATCGATTGAGATAAAAGGAATTTTACTTATCTTTAATGCTAACCTAATTGATTATGAACTTCCGGATTATTGGTTCTAGGCGATCCTAGGGTTGATTACTCTCTCTCAAGTTATAACCATTAACCCTAAATTATAAACCCTAATCAGATTATGGAAGTTACAATTTCTCAATTAACAACCTATCCAAAATCCTAATTAGATATGAAATTGTCTAATAAACTATCAGAAACCTATGTTAGATCTCTCTTCGCACGCGATTTGATTTAATTCTTGTTATATTAAATAACCTATCTCTCGTTAGCCCAATTTAATTATTTTTCATTCAATTCATCCTCTTAGTTTATTATCAAATTATGCACGTCTAGAATTAAATCACAATAAATCCAAATAACACATAAATAATCAAATTTCATTAAATCAAAAATAAAACCTCGAAGGTGAGTTTAGAACATCATCAACATCCAAAAATCCTATCATCAATTGTTATTCCAATTCTATACAATAATCAAATTGAAAATAACAAGAAATACAAATTGAACAAATGACAGGAGGCAGCAACGTCAGGAAACTCTTGATCTGGGAAGCACGTCGAGTCAGTTTCTTTTCCTCTTCTCTCTTCCTTCTGCTCTTTCTCTATCTCTCGATAATTCTCTTTAGGGTTTCTCCAAAAGTGGCTGATGCAAAAGCTCTTTCTACCTCTTTAGCTTATTCTTTAAATACTTTTTGTGTTCTGAGTAACCCTAGGGTTTTTCTAGGGTCCAAAAGATATGAAAATCCCTCGAAACTTGACTTTTTTTAGTGTCTGCGCGTCTGCCTGGCGCAGGCCACGATTGTGGGCCACATCTGAGCCTTCTGTCATAATGGTAGAATGTAGGCCACGATCGTGGGCCATGTCTTGTGCTTCTGTCACGATCGTGGTAGCCAACTTCAGTGCTTCCATCAAGATCGTGGCCTATTGTGCCACGATCGTGGGCAGTTATTTCAGCTCGAGTATCTCCGAAACTTCTCCGTTCTTTAATGTTGACCTTGAAACACTAACAAACTCATCAAAGTCCCTAAAAAACATAATAATTAAGCTCAAAAACTTGTACTAACCCATAAAACAATTAAAACATAAATAATTAACAAACTAACACAATTATAACCTAAACACATACTAAACGATTCAATTAACAATTAAATACATATCAAACTAAGCCCTAAAACATGATACAATTTATACTTATCATCGATGTATGTGTTATTATTGTCACGCCACTTTAAATATTAAAAAATTAAAATCTTTAAAATACTTATAACTTTAAATTTTAGTATAAATTTGAGTAGATCTAAAATTTAATAAGTTTTGAATTGCCAAGTTAAGTTTCAAATTCTATTAGATATTTTTTTCAAAGGTTAAAAGGGCAAAAATGACCCTAAAGTTTGTTTCTAATAACAAATTAAACTTTAACATTTTGGAGCGTTCAAATTAAACCTTATCATTTTGAACCTTATATTAACAGAAAAGGTGATGGGAACATAACGTCGTTAGTGTCTACCATGATAGAAATTTAAAATATTTTAATGTTATTGTGGGTCCTATAGTGCCATGTAAGCGCCACATAGCACTATGGGATCCACTTATTTAAAATTAATATATTAAAATATTTTATAAAGTTAAATATATATTAAATAAAATTTAACCCTAAATGTGATTATCCTAACTAATTAGCTTAATTAATTAATTAACATATCAACCATAAATGTGAGATTCCCTAAATTTAAATCCCCAATCATTGAATAGAAAATGAACTCAAGGATGTTGAAAAGAGAGAGTGATCTACTGTTAAAGCTCAAGATGTCTTAGGAATAACTTGAACAACGATAGGAACTGTTAGAACATGCCACTATAAAAGAATCAGAGGTTGAAACATTACATGAATCATTGACAAGAGATTTTAATATCAAGCTTCAAAATGCCCACGTAAAATTTAACAACAAGAATGTTGATCCAAAATCCTAGGTTGAGAAGATAAAGATGATTGACAATCAGGTAAAGTCAATAAAAGAGCTGATGGCTGAAGCTGTAGGAAAGAACACATCATTGAAGGAACATCTTGATTTGTCTTTCATGAAAATAGTTTCTTTAGAAACCTCTAATTAACAGCCCAAAAGTTAGATCTTGGAAAGAAAAAAATAAGGCTTATAACACTTCCTTAAATAATGAACTCTTGCTTGAGATGAACATTCAACTTAGGATGAAAAGAGATGAAGTTGAGGAATTGTTAAATTCTACCATTCTTTAGAAGGAAACCATAGCTCATCAAACTGCTTCCAGTATGAACACCATTTAAGAGATAACAGATAAGCACTCATAAGCAATAAAACGTTTTCTTTCTCCAAAGATTGAAGATTTTGATTTAAGGCATTTTACATTTAGAGTTAATTAGTTAATTAGGTAATTTAATAGTTAGATTAGATTAGATTAGATTATATATAACATTATAATTTTTAATAATTAATTTTAAATAAGTGGGTCCTATAGTGTCACATGGCTCTTATTGGCACTGTGGGACCCACAATAACATTAAGAACACTAACAACCTTTTCTGTTAACATAGGGTTCAATATGAACGTTCCTAAAATTGTAGGGTTTAATTTGAACACTCTAAAATGTTAAGATTTAATTTGTCATGAGAAACAAAGATTAGAATCATTTTTGCCCTTTTAATCTTTCTTTAAATTTTATTGACATCACATACAATTAAGAAAGCAGCATAGCCACCAGTGAGCATTTCAACCATATATAGCACCAAGCTATAGCCCGATCAAATATATTTAATAAGCATTTTAACAACAACTTTGCTTTAGAAAGCTACTCTATTGGGTGCTAAGTCTTCAGAATCATCAATAGTAGGAAGTGTTGGTTTTAGAGGTAACAACATTGAGATTTAGGATTTGAACAAACACTGTGAATTGTATGGTCCAACCTCGACAAATGCCACCTATGTTATCGATGATTACTTTCTGGAAGTGATGTTTATGATTTGATGCATATAGACCTAACGAAATGCCAGAAACAACATAGTATTAATGAAAGTTTAGGGGGATAAGCCAGATATTGTTTTGGTGTTGTTTGACATAATTAAATGGATGGATATGATATTAAGGCATAATTAGCAAGATTGAAATTCTTTAGTTACAATCTTCAAATACCATAGTGGAGTTATTCAGGTCAATTACAAGAGACAAAGAAAAAGAGAAAAGAGAACAGTCAAAATGAAGTTGGGAGAATGTAGTGTTAAAGAGATATTTTAGGGATTTTATGTTTTAGTTCTTTATTTTTATTTAAATATTTATTTGTTATGCGATAATGATAGGACTTGTGTTAGCCATATGGTAAATATGTTACTTAACATGATTAGCAATACCAACACCATTAATTGGAGGTCTAAGGGTCAACTAATTTTATAAAAAAATTAAAAATTAGAGTATGTTTATTATCATTTTTCAAAGTTCAAACTAAAATATAAAATTAAATAAAGTTTTATATTTTATAATTTATTTAATAAAAAAGAACTTATATGATTGATCGAGTTGTTAAAACTCTCAAAATTAATTCTAATTATCAAACTCTTATAGTATTTGTGGAACTAGGTCAAATCTTAAAGGAACATACGACTAGTTTCTTAATTTCAATTGTCCAAACAAAGTTGAGGCTTGTGATTAATTAACTAATGAACTAAAATTAACAAAGAATTGAAATAACTGAAAATAAAATGTGAGAAATTTAGTTTTAATTAAATCTGGAACAAGGGGAAAGATCTCATTTTATTGTAACATTGATTATTAGTCTAAAAAGAATATTTTTCATAATTCAAGCAGTTAGTTTACGATAAGTGATTGATTGACTATATATTTACTCCCTAATGCTTAGTGATTAATGTTATGATGCCCATAAGATACTTATTTCGGTTCATATTTTATTTTAGGTACAAGCTGGAAGTATAAAAACCAAATTGAGCTAAACTTATATCCTTGGTGTCGTTATATTGATGTTCAATCTTATTTGCCCTCATGGATGCAAAGGAGATGAGTTATGGTGAAAATAGGACAAAGAATGTAAGAAATGAATTTATTGCAATTGACACAACTATGTATGGGACTATGTAAGTCATTGGAAGTGTGTAGGGGTTTGAAGACAACGTTTCAATCACCTCTGCAACCTATACAACTACGTGTGGACTTACACGTCCATATAAGTGATAGATGCATAATTAACCATATTTATACCTCATATTTGATACTTAATTTGATCTAAGTGTATTTATAAGGTATAATTGCCTTCACGGGCTTAAAGAAGAAGAATTCGAAAGAAAACTCGAATTAAAATGAAGATTCGAAGCACAGAAGGGTTTTGGAGATTTAGGCTTATGCACTGTTTGATGCACGACCGTGCATCACTTCGTGCATCTCCCAAATCCCTAAAATTTATTATAAAAAGACGTGCTTAGAGGAAAAAAGGAGGAGAATACATACAAAGGAGTTCTGAAACTCTCAAAGCCAACTCAAGGGGCGATTTTGATCCAGCGAATTGGAAAACATGAAGAATTCATCGAAATATCCAAGAAAATACAAGATCAAACCACTACTTGCAAGAATATTTGATAGGAGATAATTACGAAGATTTAGAATTATGAACCTGTTATTTTATATTTATTTTTCTTTATGTTATTGTTTGATTTTGTATCCAATCATATGTAACTAAATTCCTTTAGTGTCTAGGTTAGATGAACCCTATGTTCATGCTTTAACATGTTTTGATTCTTTTATTAATGCAATTGGTTTGACTGATATATTGTGATTCAATTGCGTGTTTAATATATGTTTTAATAGATCCCAAATATTATATCATAATCTGATTTCATACATAGAGATTGAGAAATCATGCTTATAAATAGATCTACTATGGTTGAAACGAGTTGATTGCAACCTTAGAGATAGGATGATATAAATCCTCTAGATTATGGTCAAAACTAATAGCGAGATTCACAAATCAGTAAAACAATCCTATAAACGTTAACCTAAGTAATTCGGATGAAAACCTTAGGATTAGTTATTATTAGACTTGAGAGAGCTATCAGCATACCATAGAAATCTCCACGATCCAATAAATCAATAAAACAATTGCATAATAAAAGATCAATCAATTAAGAGTTTTTAGGGGGATTCGAAACCTAGATACTAATTCTCAATATCGTTAATTTTCTATGTGAATTCTTAATTCTCTACTCAATCTTGTAACCTATTTACTTTATTTGTTTAAGTTTTATTTTCTTTAAATTAAAAATTACAAACAATCTGTATACTAGATAATAGGATAATGGTAACTACTAATAATTACAGTCCTCATAGGATCAACCCCTATTTTTCAGTACTAGCTATAACTATGTCATGCATTTGTTGTTATTTCAATATTGACATACTCAAAAGTAGTCAATTAGTAAGCTACACAGTCATGTAAGTGGCCATGTAGCTCAATATGAATATATATGTTCACGATTTCTAGCAAAATTGAAATACACTATCACTTACACGCATGTGTAGTTAATTGTGTATTGGTACGCAGCTTTTATTTTAAGTATAAAAGGGAAATTAAGAGGATAAGTGAGATATAAAGAGATTAGAGACTCAAAAGGAGGTGGATCCTTGTCCATTTAGAGAGATATGTGGAGCTAAACTTCATCTTTCCAGTTCAAAGGAGATATCAAGGTTGATGAACATTTTTGGGCGTTGATTAATCTAATGATGTTATTTTTAATTCTTCTTTAGGATTGGCTATGATATTATGTGTTTAATGTTTTGGGATTTATGTATGAATAATTTAGATATTCCAAATAGATTATTAATGTATAAACTCGTTGCCAGAATTCATATTGCAATATGTAATCATTGTACATCTGTTTCACTTATGGTAAACTGATAAATGCTTATTTGAATATAATTATACACCTATATTTCATGTGTTTTGCTTGATATTTAATAGTTTTGTTGTATTTTTAGTACTTAATTCTCCTCAAGTGCATTTATAGGTAATAATTGCCTTCTTGAACTAAAAGGAGAATAATCCAGATGAAATCATGGCATGGAACAAGATTTGAAGCAATTAAGGACTTATACGACCGTGTATTGTGACTGTTTAAGTCTTTGTAAACGAGTAAAGATTGAAGAATTTTAGTTCTGGTCTTATGGCGTTACATGCTCTTGTATCTTAATATACACGACCATATATGCTACCCGTGTAAGTCTTTATGCCTTTGTGAAATCACAAATGCAAGTGTTTTTGGAGATACACGACCACTCACTCGCTTGTGTATGTTGACAATGTATAACTCAAAAACCTTAGTTTATACTATAAAAGGATGTGGGCGGAGGCAAAATAGAGAGAGTCGAGTTATTAAGCAATTTTAAGCCGTAAGACATAAAAAGAGGTAACAATTATGATCAAGAGACGAGAAAAAAAAAACAAAGATAACATCAAGAGATCCAATAGAAAACTTCATCCAGACTAAACTTGCAAGAAGATCTAATAGAAGAGAAAAGACAGATTTAGAATCATGATTTCTTTATTTTATATTAGTTTTTCTGCAAATTTTTTATTGATTTCATTTTATATGAGTAGGAACGAAACTTGTTTAGTATCAAGGTATGATGAATCCTAATTCGTGATAACAATATGTTTTGATCTTTATCTAATGCAATTATATTGATTGATATTGTGATTCAATTATACATTTTATTTTTGTTTTAATATATCTAAAATATAAGTCCATGATTTGATTTCGTATGATTGAGATTGAGAAGTACTCTTCTACAAATATTAGTGCATGATTTGCTATACATCTTTTGTCTACCGAACCAATCCATAGAAAATTTCTAAACATCTTTTCTATTTCTTTGATCAACTTGATTGGTAAGGCCACTTGAGAGCATCAGTAGATATGCATGCTACTTAAGATATAGTTTAGGATTTGGTTTCTTCAAGTATAGGAAAGTGATCTTGAAATCTAGCTATTAGTTCTACTTAAGATAGCATCAAATAGAAGCTTAAAGTCATTATATGGTTAATGGATGGATAGATTGATGCTCCAGCTAAATAACTGTGAATAATAAACACTCTCTTTCCACGTTGTGATGATGTTCTGGTTATGAACATTTTGAAGCTTTGACACAAACCTGGATGTTAGTGGATAATTAAGAACAAGATGAATGTAGATGTAGATGTAGATGTAGATGTAGAATATTCCTCTTGTGTTTGACGAGGTTGACATTTTCAGATTGGGCTTAAAAGTAGAAGGAAGTTGGGTGAGTCTGTAACAAGAATGCATACAATATCTCATTCCAAGTGTCAGGAACCCCTGGTAAGCACCAATGAATGCAATCAGCAAAGCTTTTTGGATTAGATCTTTGGTCTTTTGTCAATAGCTTTCCCTTGCGCTCTCCATACACTGTTGTATGAGCATCTTTTCTATATTCAGACAATTGTGTGATATTCAAAAATGTTACATTGAATTTCATTTCCTGCAAGACATGACCAACTATGTTCATGATTTGAGGATTGGAACCTGTGCCCCAATAGGAGCCTTGGACTGGATATAACTCATTGAAACAGTTTCCATCACTCCCAGATCTCCACTCCCAGCTCCTACAAAACAATGTTATAGTTCTCTTGTCAGCTCCTACAAAAAATGAATGACTTACGTAGTACGCAAAATGTAACTCACCATAGATGTGTTGGAGACATACTCATGAAGAAAACCTTCTGCTTCCGAGGGTTAATGTTGGATTCCAGCCAATTTGCCCAAGTTTCTAATGCTAACCTATATGCAGTTGTCACATTGTATTCTTTAACGTAATCAGTTGAACCGTATCTGTAACAAATATATATGAGTAAGATACAATCTGAAGCAGGGTGATGGCCAAATCTATGGACAGAAGTGTAGGCAACAGCACATGTAGGCATCCTAACCATCATAAAACATGCAATCTCTATGCAATAATAGTTCATTCTTATGGGATGACTGGTGACTCAGTTAATATGAAACCCCAGTGTACACTCAATACTCTGCAATAATTGATCAGAAGAACACCCATAAACACCCGAAAATGTACTTGAAATCAACATTAGTACAAGAACAGAAACAAGATTGAAGGGGGTTATAAGAATGGAAAGAGTATGGAAACTTGGGCATATTTTCAATCAAATTTTTTAACAGTGGAAAGAAGCTAACCCTTGATCAAAAACATAATAATTTTTCTCAATAAGATGGATTCATCATATAATCTTGCATGATGTGGGTGAAAAAGAACCATGACATCAGATGGTAGTAAGGTAGTCATCTTGATTAAAGGTAGTTAAATGGTCACCTAAGTGAACTAGTCATGTCGGGCTAAATTTCAAAACCTTAGTTTAATATCTTGACAAATATAAATAAGTACTCAACTTCACATTCAATCAAAGACCAGATATAATTCTTCAATTCTCTTTTGCCACTAAGTTGTTTTTTTGTTCCTCTCATGTTTCAGTTTCAATTCCTCTCTACATAAAGATTTGCCTCTCCCATTTTACACATTTGCTTTCATCTTAAGTGTTCGTTAAAAAATTCTCTCTTCCCATTTTATTTGCTATTATATTTAGTATCAAATATTTTTAATGCATAAATATAACAAGTAACATGCAAACAACAACAACATCTATTAGGAATCCCGATGACACCCGGAGTTAGGGGAGGTTTAGTAGTATGCAGCCTTACTCCTAACTAGTAGAGAGACAACAAAAATTGTAAAAAAATTGAAGGAAAATATGATATTTTGATTCTTAATTTAGTAAAGATCTTTGATCTATGAAATAGTATGATTTGGATCTTTATATGAAATCTTCAATTTAATTCTCATCTTTCATGATCTTTTTTGTAAAATATAACTCGGGTGTTATTGGTTTAACGTAAAACTCTTTTATTCAAATCACTCAATAAGTTATACGTTTTGATCAATGTATAGCTTATGAGCAAGGTTTTTCTTGGTCATAAATGTTGGTTAAGATCAAAATAGAACTTTAAACCCTTCCTTAGTTATAAATGGCTATTGGGTAAAGCATCTTGTTATAGTTTTAATTGGGATAATACCACATTTGGTGGCTATCTAACTGCATTTTTGTCGGTAGAAGAAAGGAACAATGTTTGATCAATCTCTCTATTAGCTAGTAGCAGGGTTGGGTATGAACGAGGAAAGTGTGGAAGGAATAAGCACTTACGTGGCATTGATTGTGGGCTTGTACATCCACCATACGTAGCTCTCAAACACTAGTATATCTACTTCTTTCCAGCTTTTGCCATGTTTAGCTATGGAGTCAAGGTTAACCAGCCGTTTATGTACGGTATGATTTGTTGCATGATCTGAGATAGACTCAATGATGAAAGGAGCCCAGTAGTACTCGATTGACACATTGAATTCCTGAAACATGTTTAAAAGAAGCTTATGCATTAGTTTCACCTGCTTCTCAAAATAATTAATTTATAATCTGAAAATAATGTACAGAGCCATCAGCTATGTGTTGTCCTCTTTTCAGACACAAGACCACATGTGATACGCTAATGCAAAGAACAATGTTTCGGAAAGTGATTATGATGATCTGTTCCTCTTTAAGGGTCTAATCACATGCAACTACAGAACAGTTTTTTGAAAACATTTGTTTCTGTGTTCTTCTTCTCTTTTTCCCCGGAAGAAAATGAAATATGTTATGAGTAGTGCCTCGGCTTTGAAGATCTTCATAGGTGGAACTCGGTGAAGAGATTTTTTTCCTTGAGGAATCACAGATTGCACCATGCAAACCATAGATTCAAACTGCCCTCTTTGAACCGAATCTCCTATGAACATTAACCTTTTGCCCCGCAGAATATCCAGGAGCTTCAATGCATCAAACCTGAGATATCAGAGAACATTAGGTTTGCAATTTATATTGCCCACTAGCATACATGAAAAGAATCAAAGTTCAGAAAGACTAGTCTACAAAATGGCATTCAAGTCTGCAGATTCGTGAGCTATTGACAAGGAATCCATCCCCTTAGTTCCGGATTCACGTTTACCTTGGCAATTCGCATGCATTAGGTTGCCATCTCCAATTCTGATAGAAAGAATCAGGCCTGCCGTTTCTCACGCAAGTAGTCTGTTTAACCAAGTAAGGGCAGCTATCTTCTGTGTATAGAGGATAGGTTACATTGTCCCACACCCATTGCCCTTCAAAAACGTTGCAGCCATCCTCTAACCGATCTTGAGGCAAAACAAAGACTGGTTTTTTATTCTTGTGGCCTTCCTGACTGTCATATACCACGGGAATGTAGCTCTCCTTCACCTTTAAATTATCCAGGACTAGTCTAGCAGTTCCTAGGACAAGAACAGAAGCTAATGCTAGTGGCAAGAGGTATTGAATACGACGATCTAGCGAAGGTTGAATCTTCATTTAGAGTATGTGGAATGCGGATAAAGAGACTTGTGTTTTGGAGACAATTAATTTCTTGGCTTTAGAAAGTGTGGCTTGAGCTCTAAGACTAGTATTAAAAATACTTCATGCAACAACCAGTGGGTAAGTGATTATGTTGGAAGGTGTCGGCTCGGGCCATCCTTAGAACAGAATCGAAGTCATTGCAGCCGCAGGGCTGTCCTTGAAGTAAGTTATTCGTTTTGATGTCACGTCAAGTTGTCAGCATTCTATCTGCACTTGTTGGGTCCTTGAAGGAAGTTATTCGTTTTGATGTCACGTCAAGTTGTCAGCATTCTATCTGCACTTGTTGGTTACTAATAGTAATTTCACTCTTTATGGTCATTACTTTCCGGATTTCAGATGATGACACTTGACAATGTATTATCTTCTTGGTTACTTATAATTGAGATATACTCAACTTTCTGTCAAACTAATAAATCTGACTCCCAAAAAAAGAAGAAGAAAGAAGCCACTTTTAACTTTGTAACTACGTCTTAATGTATAATTAATTTGGTCCATGAAGAGACATTCACATGTATGATAATTTGAAAAGAGAAACAAGGATCGTTACTAACCTTAGTGGTTCAGCCAGATTTTGTTGAAGCTGGACGTTGCTGCTTGGATCCATAATCTCGATTAACTTCTGCTGTAGAACAC